>CM034462.1:11212716-11381934 GCA_019925255.1 Litchi chinensis | reverse complement strand
TCGCGGACAGCTTTATATTTGAGAGGCGTGGCCTTACCCCCTCCCGCGAGGTCGCGGGGCAATGATTCGTGAGGTCGTGGGCAGCTTTATATTTGAAAGGCATGGCCTTACCCCCTCCCGCGAGGTCGCCAGGCAATGATTCGCGAGGTCGCAGGCATAACAGCTACGAACTAAGAAATGAACTTGATACTTGCCGATGTAAACCTCCGTTAGTGAGGATAATATGGGTAAGTCGAACATCAACTGATGAGACACCCTAGATTGAGGCTTTTTATGGGCACTTATTGCTGGAACATGCTCGTAGCTTTGGCCAGTGATTCTATGCGAGCATTTTAGTTGCGAATGATTCCTTGGATTTTTGCACAGATATTTTCAGGGAATAATATATATATATATATAGGCATTTATGATGATAGATCGCAGCTCGATTTCTTGAGAAAGAGATTTCATTAGCTTTGCTCTTTTTAGCATGTACATTTGCTGGTTCAACCAGTTTGCTTTCTGCATCAAACATGACACATACAACAGAAAACAAGTGAAAGCATGTTTACAGACAATCGTAAAAAAGAATTATGTACAAAGTTAGAGCGGGCTGACAGTTCTCAAGTGTAGTACGGCCGCAGGTGTTCAGCATTCCAGGCTCGGGGTAACTCTGATCCATCCATGCTGGCCAAGTGATAGGCTCCATTCTTCAGATTCTGCTTGATGAGGTACGGCCCCTCCCAGTTGGGCCCGAGCACCCCATCGCTTGCCTTGCGAGCCCCGGGGAGGACTAACCTGAGAACGAGGTCCCCGACTTTGTAGCTTCGAGCTCGCACCTTCTTGTTATAATACCTGACGACTCTCTACTGGTACACCGCTACCCTCAAGCGAGCTGTCTCCCTTGCTTCCTCGGCTAAGTCTAAACTGGTTGTGAGCAGTTGGTCATTGTCTTCAGGTCGAAACGAGGCCCTTCTCTAGCTGGTGACTTTGAATTCTGCTGGTATCATGGCCTCCGTTCCATAGACCATGGAAAATGGGGTTTCACCCGTCGAGTTACGGACTGTGGTCCTGTATGCCCAGAGGACTTTCTGTAACTCGTCAGCCCAAGCCCCCTTTCTTGCCTCTAGCCTAGTCTTCAAAGTCTGCTTGATGATCTTGTTCATAGCCTCGACTTGACCATTGGCCTGAGGATGGTCCACAGCCGAGAAGCTCTTCACGATTCCGAGCTCATTGCAGAAGTCTATGAACTGCTCGCTGGTGAACTGAGTCCCATTGTCCGTGATGAGCTGCTGAGGGATCCCGAATCGGCAAATGATGTTGTCCCACACAAACTTCTCTATCTTCGCTGTGGAGATTTCTGCTAGCTCCTTAGCTTCAGCCCATTTGGTGAAGTAGTCCACAGCGACCACAGCATGCCTGCAACTTCCTCGAGCTGTGGGCAAAGGTCCGATAAGGTCCATCCCCCAAATTGCGAAAGGCCATGGACTCACCATCTGCTGGAGGTAGGCTGGTGGAGCTTGTGGGACCTCAGCAAATCTCTGGCACTTATCACACTTCTTCACTAGATTTATGGCATCTTGCTTCATGGTTGACCAGTAGAATCCCTGTCTAAGGGCCTTCTGGGCCAAAGACAATGCTCCTGCGTGGTTCCCACAGTGACCTGCGTGAATATCATTCAGCACCACCTCACAGTCCTCATCATCTATACATCGCAGTAGCGGGGTTGAGAACCCCTTCTTGTACAATCTGTCGTCATAGATGCAGTATCGGGCTGCTCTAGCTCGTATGCGGCGAGCTTTCAGCTTGTCCTCTGGCAGCTTCCCTTCCTGTAAGTAGCCCAACAACGAGCTCATCCAGGAGTTAGGCCGAACCTGTATGATCATCATTGCATCTTCGTCCTCGATGCTCGGAGTTGGTAGGAATTCCACAGGGATGGACTCAAGGAGATCCGCATCTTGGGAGGTCGCTAAGCGGGTCAGGGCGTCTGCGTTAAAGTTCTGTGCCCTAGGGATCTGGTTCACTTCAAACCCCTTGAAAGCCCCCAGTAACTCCTTAACCTTTTGGAAGTATTTCGACATCCTTCTTCCCTTGGTTTGATATTCTCCCCTGACATGGCAAACAATAAGTTGAGAATCACTGAAGACCTTTACCTGCTCAGCTCGTACCTCTTTTGCCAGGCGAAGTCCGGCAAGCAACGCTTCGTACTCGGCCTCATTGTTGGTAGCTCGGAATCCAAACCTTAAGGCACTCAGGATCTTGTGGCCTTCTGGACTGATCAGCATTATTCCAGCTCCTGAGCTTTGCTCGTTAGAGGATCCGTCTACATAAAGTTCCCAAACTTGATCACCTGTTAGCTCCTCCTACTCTGGTATGGGCCCTGTAAATTCCACAACAAAATCTGCGAGTGCTTGGGCCTTGAACGCCGTTCTAGGCCTAAACTCTATGTCGAACTGAGCGAGCTCGATGACCCACTTGAGGAGCCTGCCTGAAGTGTCTGCTTTCTGGAGGACTTGCCTGAGAGGGTACTGCGTGAGAACCTCTATTTGATGAGCTTGGAAGTAGGGACGTAGCTTCCTGGAGGCGGTTACCAGGCAGTATGCGAGCTTCTCCATTTGTGAATATCGGGTCTCCGCATCAACCAGTCTTTTACTGATGTAGTACACGGGCAGCTGCATCTTCCCTTCTTCTCTCACCAAAGCTGTGCTCAGGGCGTGTTCAGAGACACCCAAGTACAGGAATAGCTTCTCCCCATCCTTTGGCTTGGACAGGAGGGGGGCCTGGCCTATATACTCCTTCAGCCTCTGAAATGCTTCTTCACAATGCTCATTCCATTCAAAGTTCCTGGCCTTCTTTATAGCTTCGAAGAATGGCACGCATTTGTCAGTGGCTTTCGAGATGAATCGACTGAGAGCCACGACCTGTCCGTTCAGACTCTATACATCCTTGATTTTAGAGGGAGACCTCATTTCCACGAGCGCCCTAATCTTCTCCGGGTTGGCCTCTATCCCTCTGTTATTTACCATAAATCCAAGGAACTTACCAGACGCTACCCCAAAGGCACACTTCAGGGGGTTTAACTTCATCCGATAATTTCTGAGGACTTTGAATGTCTCATCCAGGTCGCGAACATGATCTGCTGCTTTCTGGGACTTTACCAGCATGTCATCTACGTATACTTCCATGGTCTTCCCAATCTGGTCATAAAACATGGTGTTGACTAGTAGCTGGTAGGTGGCTCCCGCGTTCTTCAGTCCGAATGGCATCACCCTGTAACAGTATAACCCCCTATCAGTGACAAAAGAGGTGTGTTCTTCGTCCTGCGGGCTCATTGGGATTTGGTTGTATCCTGAGTAGGCATCCATGAAACTCAAGAGTTGGTGCCCGGCTGTTGCATCTACCAGCTGATCAATCCTGGGTAATGGGAAGCTGTCTTTCGGGCAAGCCTTGTTCAGGTCGGTGAAGTCAATGCAAGTCCTCCATTTTCCGTTCTTCTTCTTCACGAGGACCGGATTTGCGACCCAAACAGGATAACGGGCTTCCCTAATGAACCTGTTAGCTAGCAGCTTCTCGACCTCCTCCTTCAGAGCTGTATAACGTTCCAGGGTCATCGGCCTCCTCTTTTGGCGGACTGGCCTGTGCTGGGGATCTATATTCAGTCTGTGACACATGACATCAGGATCTATTCCCACCATGTCTTCGTGGTTCCAAGCGAAGACGTCAAGGTTCATCTTCAGAAATTCTATGAGCTCAGTCTTCACTTCTGGTAGCAGGTCTCTTCCTACCTTCACACATCTCTCCGAGTCTACTTCACTGACCCGCACATCCTCTAGCTCTTCAATAGGTCCCGTGGCCCTGTCTGCATCCACCTCGCGAGGGTCGAGGTCGTCGCTCACCTCGGCTTCAAAGATAACTCGTGGTTGGCCACCCGAGACCACGTTTACTTTCCTTCCTCGAACTCCCATCTTCACTGCATCTTCATAGCATTGCCTGGCCAACTGCTGTTCTCCCTTGACACAGCCTACTCCGTTGGGGGTTGGTAACTTGACTATCAGTGATCTGGTGGAGGTGACCATGTCTAGCTCGTTCATTGAAGGTTGCCCCAAGACCACGTTATATGCTGAAGGACTATCAATAACCAGGAAGTCCGTAAGAGTTGTAACTTACCGGCCTAGTTCCCCGAGGGTGAGAGGTAATTTGATCTGGCCTATCGGTATCACTGCGTCTCCTGTGAATCCGTAGAGAGGCTCTGGTGAGGGTGTTAACTGCTTAGGCCGTAACCCCATCAGGTCATAGTAGCCCTTATACATGACATTGACCGAGCTGCCAGTGTCGATCATTATCCTTCGCACTTCGACGTTACTGATCTGGGCCCGGATTACAATCGCGTCGTTATGGGGCCAGCGTACTCCCTTCTCGTCCTCCTCCGTGAATACAATACTGTCTGAGGACGCTTTTGGTGGGTCCCTTGACTCCTCCATATTCTGCCAGTAGGGTATGGTTGGCTTCTCGCACGTACCTCTGGTGCGACCTGTTTGATGTACCTGCCACATGAGGCCTACCATAAATAGTAAAGATTGTTCTTACAGCGGGCTCGCGCTCGGGCTCTTGAGCTCGCTGAGGCTGCTGTTGCTCGGGCTGCTGGTCTTGTCCCTGAGGTCGTTGGTGCTGAGGTCGCCTGCCAGCGGGCTGTACTACATACTTTCCTAGGCGGCCTCGTCTTATGAGTTCTTCAATGGCATCTTTCAACTGCCAACAGTTTGAGGTATTGTGCCCGTTCTCATTATGGTAGGCACAGTATTTCCTCGGGTCCCGACGTCGATTAGGGGGTCCAGTCGGGGGTGGCTTCCCGAAATTCTCCCTGTTTCTTTCTGCGGCGAAGATCCTGTCTTGCCTGTCCGATAACACACTATAGCTTTCATATCGGTTCGGACGCCGGGGTCGCTCCACCCTTGGCCTTGGTCTAGCTCGCTTCACCACAACATTGGCAGTCTGGTGTTTCGGTTCCCCTGGCTTATCACCGTCATGGTTCTTCCTCTTCTCGCAGTGGGAACCGCTCGCTTCACCCCGCTGACCGCCAGGTTTCTTAGCCCCGAAGGCTTCTTCCCATCTGATTTCTTTAGCAGCCCTTTCGTAAAACTCTCCCAGATCCTTCACTGGGGATTTGTAAATGCTTTCGTACAGCTTCCCGTCCTTTCTGAGCCCTGCAGAAATAGCTGTTAAAATACTTTCGTCAGAAGGCGTTTCCACATTACTCACCTCCTCTCTGAACCGAGTGATATAATCCTTCAAGGATTCGTTTAGTCTCTAAAAAACGGTAGCGAGGTGACAGGCTGGCGCGAGCTGCTTCCTCAAGGCCTTATATTGGTCCAGGAACCTCTTCTGACATTCTCTCCAGCTTCCGATACTACGGGCTGGAAGGCCTTTGAACCAAGCTCGCGGAGCATCCCCTAAAGTAGCTGGGAATACTCGGCACTTTACCAGCGGGTTATCTGTCTGAAGATTTATCTGTACATTGAAAGCGTCCAGATGGTCGTAGGGATCTGTCCTGCCATCGTATGGAGGGATATTGGGGAGTTTAAACTTCGCTGGTAAGGGTACTGTCTCGATCTCCCGGGTGAATGGTACCCTGCGATTCTCCTGCTCTTCTCCAGTCTGACCTCCAGGTCGAGCTTCCAATTGCTGGACCCTCTGTAACAATTCCTCTACTACTGGGTCCTGAGTCAGAGATCGCCGACTGGGGTTCCATCTACTGGTACTTTCCTGCTCCCCAAAGTGACGGTTCTGTGACCTGCCCTCTTCGTTGAAAGCTTCTACATGTCTGGCGGCCCTCTGCAGCTCGGGCTCATAACCTGCACGGTGTCCGCGGACTCGTTCTGGCCCACGACTACCCTCTTCGCGCCTGGCGCCCTCGATGCTCGCCCTTGCTCTTATCCCGTCCGGGCGAGGTGAGAATTCCCGCTCTTGGTTCCGCCCCTTGGCTCTCCTTGGGTGTAAGTTCGAGGAGCGAGCTGATCCTTCGGTCAGCGACCTTTCCCTAGCGGCTATCCCCTCTGGAGTTGGGATTTCTTCCGAAGGTTGACGGCGAGCTCTGCCTGGTGGTGCGACCTCCACCTGTCTTTGCACCGCACGGGCTTGGACTTCCATCAACGCCCTGACTGTCGTCGTTAACTCCCTTACTGTATCTTCCAGAGCTTGCTGGCGCTGCTGCCATTCCTGAGCGACCTCATTTCCGGAAGGTGAGGCGCTCTGTTCCTCTCGAATTTCATGTCGTTCTTCTGCCACTCCGACACTCCTTGTTGCCTTGATCCTAACCATGACAAACAAGTATAAGTGAATGCACAATAGTAACTTGATGGAGATTACCAGGTCGCTGTTGGGCCCTCCTTCTAGTGCCAAAAGATGTTGACGTCCGAAAACGGTCAACCAAAGATTCTGGGGCCCAGACAGCGAGCTTAGTAATTAAAGGTTATGATCATACTGATGGAAGGATAGTAAATGGGCAATTAATGAAGTTCAAGGTTGGTGGTGATTAATTCAGGTGAAGGAATATCGATCCTGGAGGTTGGTCGGATTTAATGAGGTGATCTGTAAGGAATTAAAGAGAGAGAGAGAGAAGAAACACAAGGATTTTTACGTGGTTCGGTGACTGCACCTACATCCACGACCACTCTGGAGTAATTCCGGCAGAGTGACAGTTCTTAGTATGTTCCTAGCTTACCTGTACAGTAAAAAGGTCTCCCATCTTTATAGAGGAGGGGAGTTGACAATAAAATATATAAAAGAAAGTTATACACGTTACTGACAACGGCTAGTTTAAGCTAATCCTGACATTGCCATGCTACATTAATTGTAAAGGTAATGATGATTCTCTTCCTGCACAAGTCTGCATTTAATATACCTGAAGAGGTCTTCACTTCATTAAATGCTTCTGGGTAATTGTGTAGGTAGTTTTCGACGGGAAATCATGAGAGTTGGTAATTCTGACAGCTTGCTATACACGATATCCCCAGGGTAAGCCTTCCGGTCAGCCAAATGATGCACACTGGAGGAGAGCCGATGTGACCAGGAGGAGAGGTAAGACGGTCTGGAGGTTCCCGCGAGCTCGCGACCTGTGCGACCTCGCGAGCTCCACTAATTGAAGGTACGGGCAGGAGGCATTCTGGGAACTGTTGTTGGTTTGCGACCTGAATGGTCTCTCGAGCTGGGCTTGCAACCGTTGGTTCCAACCTTGGGCCTCCTGGGCCCTTGCTTCTGTTCAAGTTAATAAGGCTTATACTGGCCCATTTGGACCGAACGAGAAAATGGGTATAACAACGTCCTTCTCGGTTAGGGTTTTTTTTCCTTTCTGTTCTTGAATTCAATTTCGTGTTGTGCTTTGGTGGGAATGTTCGTTTCGAAGTTTCACGGTCTTACTTTTTCGTGTTTGATTGTGTTTTCCAGGGGACGAGGTATAAGATCTTGATTTCTTGTTCATTTTATGAGTTTAGATGTTAATTTTTTTAAAGACAATTTTGATTCATCAACTTTCTTGATTTTTAGCTTTATTGTTTTCGAATTTGTGATGGTATCGATTTGAATATATGTGAATCGTTGATAGATGGGACTAGGGAAGACTTTATAAGCCATTTCTTTCTTAAGCTACTTGAAGACTCATCAGATTTCAACTGGGCCATTTTGTGAGTTAAGATAACTTTTTATCTGTTGCTTGAATGTCTGGTTCTGTATTTGTATTTATATCGTTTTGTTGTTATATTGGTTGCAGTGGTGTTGTGTCCTCTGAGCGTCACAGGTGGCTAGGTGTCGGAAATAGAAAAATTCGCTCTGGGGCTTTGAGTTCTTAGATATGTTGGTGATAAAGAACACCGGTGCTGTCTACGCAAAGCAATGTATGCACATGTGAAAGAAAATTCATCGTCTGATGTGGGTTTTTTATTCTAGCACAGTGTCTTACCAAACTATAACTACTTGAAATTATGCAAGTTTGTTGCCATGTCTTACCCTGTCTTTTATGCCTGTCTTGATTGTTGTTCATGTTCTTGTATGTCAAATTTTGTTTGTAGGTTTCTTCTTTGCCTTTTGATGTACTGTTGACAACATATGACGTAGCATTGATGGATCAGGATTTTCTTTCTCAAATACCGTGGTATTATGCGATAATTGATGAAGCACAGAGACTTAAAAATCCTTCTAGTGTCTGTTTTAGACTTACAATTTATTGACCTGTGTCCATGTTATTGAAATTGCTGGCTGATAGGATACATTTTATGTTGTAGCAACTTAAATGGTGTATCGGTTACTGTGAATTGCATTACTATGAATTAACAAGCAATGAGCTATGTAATGTCATAGCATTAGATGTGATCCGAAATAGGAATGCATATAAAATTGAAGAAAATTGTTGCTAATTGCAATGATTCTTGTTTTCGTTTTGAAAAGCCAATCGGGAACAGATGCAAATGAATTCTGAGTTAAAATTATAGGTTATTGATTGCTCAAAATAGTAGTGGTATGTAATATCAATGGTGTAAAAGTATGATTATGATTAAGAGGAATTGGTTTACATTTTAATTTTCTCCTTTGTTTTTTCACTTCTTTCTTTTCTTTTGTATGCAATCAATAACAATAGAAAAAGAAACTATAGCTCAGATAATTGCTTCAATGACATTGGAAGAAATCTATCCATATCTTTATAAATATTAACATAAAGAGTGAGACTAAGGAGACTTGAACTTGCTACTTGAAGTAGCAAGTGTGGGTGATTACATCACTATTTTCCCTAGCTTATGAGTGGAAATGAAATTCATTTTAATTGATTTAGATTGCAACAAATGTTATTTGCAATGTACTCCCCTTAATAGTATGAGGTATATAAAGGTGAAGCTATTAATGCGAGTTAAAAACAACAAAAAAAAAAAAACAACAAAAAAAACTCTAATGGCATCCATTTATTGTGCAATTTTGAATATGAAGATTATCAATTTTACCTTGCACACCCATTAATACCTTAGAAATAACTTGAATTGTCAACTCTCAAATTTCTCTCAAAGAAAATTTCAATATTACTTTATTTTTTCTTTTATGAATTATATAATGTATTTTCTTGATAATTCTAAAATTCATATCAATTTTTAGTGCTAAAGTCTATAAATCAATCCTTAGTTCAGTTAGGCCATATTTGTTTTATCGAATTTGCTGGGTGGGATGAGATTTCAAGTCCCAAATTCACATTCATAAGTGTTTGGGCATAAGGAGGGAAGAGATATTTTTCTTAATGTCTATAATTGAGAATCACAACTTGGAGGTTGGGATTCCCAACCTCCAAGTTGGGAATATCCGATCAAGGTTGAGATTCCCAACCTTGAGGATGGGATTACCAACCTCGAAGGCAAGATTCTCAACCTTGAGAATCTTGGTTGAATATCTTAATTGAACATGTAAAGTTGGGAATCTCAATCTAGAGCTTTAGAATCTCAACCTCCAGGTTGAGAATCCCAACCTTTGATGTTCAATTAAGATTGGGATTCCCAACCTCAAGGTTAGGATTAGTGGAGAATCCCAACCTCGAGGGGAATCCTAACCTTCATTGAACAGCCAAGGTTGGGATTCTCAATCTTTATATTAGGATTCTCAACCTGCAGGTTAGGAATCCCAACTTTCAGATTAAGAATCCCAACCTGAATTTTCAATCAAGGTTAGGATTGGTGGAGAATCTCAACCTCAAAGTTGAGAATTCCAAACTTGAATAAACATCTAAGGTTGGGATTCTCAACTTTTAGGTTGGGATCCCAACCTAAAAGTTGAGAATCCCAACCTTGGATATTCAATCCCGTTTGAGATTCCCAACCTCGGGGTTGAGATTCCCAACTTATAGGTTGGGATTGGTTGCAAAAAATGACTCATTAAAGACATTTTTGTCCATTCATGCTTTTTTTTTGTACCATCAAAAATAGAAAGGTTAGTTTTGAAGTCCACCTCTCCAAATGAGTCATTTTTGCAATTATTTCTTTTAAGAATTACACACCATTCGTTAATAAAAGTGGTTGACTACCCATCTAGTCTTAAGATGTCAAGGATTCACGTCTGACCTTTGTTCCTTAAAATACAAAGTGTGGGTTGTAAATCTACTCTTGATATAAATTGCTCTCTTCTCAGTTGAGAGAGTAGTCATCTGTACCACTTTATCAATGATCTAGCTCAATTAATTCCAATAGTCATCTAATTTGTAAAGTATCAGCTTTAAAAAAAAAAAAAATGGATTTTAGGAATTTGTCTTAGGACACGTTTACTAATTAGTAATCACGTGAAAAGGAATCAAGTTTCATTGAAAACATAATAGAAAGGAATTGGATGATAGTAACTTAGTTCCATTCAAACATTAATTTAACTTTTAGAAATTAGAAATGGAATCAGATTAATTCTCTTTCAAGTTTTTACTTGACTAAGGAATAAAAATGATACAACATTGATTACTTAAATACCCTTTGTATATATAACATGATAAAAATATTATTCTTAATATTAAAAGTATATTTTAGATTGTTCATGACAAATATATTTATAATAATTAACATCTTCTAAACATTGTGTGTGTATATATATATATATAAACCTTCTAAACACAATATACTTATAATATTATTATAAGCATATTATATGTCAAGTCATGACTTTTTTTTTTTTTTAATATAAAATGATTTCTTCATCTTAGATCCAAGTCCAACTTGTTATGGTTTCACCTTTATATACAAATATATATATGTATATATATGAAAACTAAAACCAAAAGTTGTTTCTAAAATTTTAGTATATATAAATATTCATATTTGTAAATATAGAAACATCTAACCACAAGTTCATAAATATAATAAAGGATATAAAAAACTTTTTAATATGTAAAAGGGAATGAAGATGATATTCCTAAATGAAGTGAGAGGAATAAGAATTCTATTTCACAACCCCAAATTCGCGTGAGATCCATAATTTCATTTCCATTACGGATTAATTTTAGAGCAAATAAATATCAACAATTATTCTCATTTTCCCCATGCACCTACCTTATGAAGTAAGCACACCATAAAATTTGACATACTGAAGTAAGCGATATTATTATTTTACATCATGGAATTGAAAACAATATCAAACAACCTCTAGTTTAGAATTTCTTAGCTGATAAAACCCGAGCTATTAGTGTCGAAAGGTCAAAAGTACGTTTTCATTTGATGGAACTATTAGGGTCAAAGGTAAATGGGTAATTGCATTAATGAGAAAATGGGGTACAACCGGTACATAAATATATAGGATAACTCTAATATGCCCTCTGTTCTTTCACCTAATTGCTGATCACCCCCTTTAGTTTAGATAAATCCCATTTTATCCATTCAGTTACCTTTGTTAGTGAAAAATTGACTTTCATAGTGATAGAACACGAAAAGACGAAATTTCCCCTCTGGAAAAAAATTAAGAAAGCAAAATAAAAAGAAAAATGAAATTTAAAAAAAAAAAATTGAAGAAAATACACTCATCGTCTTCAAGCACCCAACTACAACTTATCAACCCAACCTGCAAACATCATCAATCATCCACCTATTGAAAACCCACAATAAACTACTCAAAAATACCAAAATAAAAGTTAATAGTTAGTTAATTGAATTGACACATCTCTAAAAACAATACCCTATCACCCTCAAGACCCCAAAAAGTATCTGTAAAATCCAACACAAAACAGAGATCCACTAATCATTAACACAAGTGCCCTAATGAGAAACAAAACATTGAACCTAAACAATTCGAACATCCATTTCGAATTCAACCTAGATTTTATTTGGGTTCGATTCGAACACGGATGAAAAAATCTGTGCTCAATGATGAACCCAGATGAAAAACATCAGGGTTCGACTCACCCAGATGCTTTTCATCTGGGTTCATCAGCGAACCCAAATCGAATTTAAGGTCATCATCAAACCCAGATGAACATCTGGGTTCGATGTTCTTGAACATCTAGGTTAAATGTTGAACATCAAACCTAGATGTTCATCTAGGTTTGATGATGAACCAAGATGCACAGACATTTGGGTTCATCGAACCCATATGAAATATGTGCATTTGGGTTCATCATCGAACCTAGATGACTGGGTTCAGTGATAAAGCCAGACGCATAGATTTTATCAAGGTTCATCATTAAACCTAGATGATGATGGATTTGAGAAAAAGAGAAGAAGAATACGAAGAAAAGAAGAAGAAATAGAAGAAGAGAAAAAGAAGAAGAAGGAAAAGAAAAAAGAGAAAAAGAGAGAGCGAGAGAAAAGAGAAAAAGAAAAAAAAAAAAAAATGAAAAAAGTTTTTTTTTTTTTTTTTAATCAGTTGATATCCACAATCCATTTTGACATCCACCTTAAGATTAATGGTGGAGATCTTGATGAAATTTTTTATTTAATTTTATTATAAACTTTTTATTTTTATTTAATTTTTTAATTTTTTTTAAATTAATCTCCATCATCAACCTTAACATAGACGATGGAGATCTGATTAAAATTTTTTTAACTTGTTTTATAATGAATTGATAATTTTGTCCTTCCTGATTAGCGATCAAATATTGATTTTTAACATCTAAGTTGACCACAAAGGTTTTTTTTTTGCTATTTTCATAAATAGGAGGGGTTTTTTTTACCATCTTTATAAACTACAAGGAGGTCTTTAACGATTTTTGAAGTTAGGGGGTTTTGGGGCATTATACCAAACTACAGGTGGGAAATCAAAATCCTCCCTATATATATATGCAAATATATCATCCCCATCAATCACACAACCTTTTATCATCATCACCATCCATTTTACCTACCTAACTTCATCACAACCATTCATCTCACCAACTCATAACTTCATCACAACTTTCTATCCCACCAATCCATTCAACTTCATCACCACACCACACCCACTCTACTAAAACCTTACCCCATAACCACTTAACACACAACTTCACCCACCGCCTCTGTATAGGCTACTTGGCTTCATCTTTCACCAGCCTAAGAAGGTCTTCAAATGGCATTTGAGTCTTTGGACTACGTATAACTAATCCTACACAAATCTTGTTATTTGGTAATAGGTTTTTAAACCTCTAGTCCATCTCTATTTCACCAACAGTATTGTACCTTCCTCAAATGCCTTCAAACATGGTTTTGTAAATGCCAAATGGTCAACCTATCACTACATCAATATACACCTATAATAGTATGGGTGTCACAACATATAAAAATGAAAATCGATGAATGTGTTAAATGACAACTTCCAAATAAGAAAGTCTAGAAATTTGATGATATAGATACTTCTTTATTGTACGTAGAATTGAGGTTAATGAAAACCATTACAAACCTTTTTAAGACTTTGCTATTTTTCAACAAGTATCTAATCACTTTCAGTTCATCAAAGTCCACATTCCTGTTTATCATTTTAATCTCCGAAACACATGATAGCAAATTAAATGGAATATAATTTTTTTTATTCAAAATAAAAACATTCATTCGAAGGAAGATCATCTTCAACTTCTTCCTATGAATAGGGAAGAAAAGTAAAAATTAATTCTAAAAGAAAAATCAAAATATGTAGCATATTCTTATGATTTTAATTTTTATGTTTAGATGAATAAAAGAAAGACTAATGTAGAGAATAAAAATGCTTTTAAAATATTCCTTCGATCTCCTTTACATGCTTGATGCTACAAATAATGAATGGATTTTATATATGAAAGAATTCGAAGCGATAAAAATTCGATATAAAACAATAAAGCGGAACCAAATGCATACACATTTCTGTGTAGCGAAAATTATTCTAGATCCTAGATTGTTCAACTGGTGTAAGAACCTTGCCATATATTCTCTCTGTATTCGCTTT
This sequence comes from Litchi chinensis, assembly GCA_019925255.1. NCBI lineage: Eukaryota > Viridiplantae > Streptophyta > Magnoliopsida > Sapindales > Sapindaceae > Litchi > Litchi chinensis. The sequence goes on along the minus strand of CM034462.1, from coordinate 11,368,065 downwards.
TTTCTCTGTGTTTGCATGTATGTTGTAAAAACAATTTCTTATCATTCCTCATTATAAAATGAAATCAATCAAATATTTATAGGGTAGGTAGTTATTTCCTGATAACCGTCAGTAACCATCGACGGTTATTTGTTCTTATCCAAATTCATTTTATTTTAATTGGGTTATGGGTTTAGGTCATCTTAGGTGGACCCGACCCAACAACCCAATATCTCCCACTCACATAAGATGAGCCAAACAGAACTTACAGAGAAAACACTGGTGACCGCTTTATGATAAGGAGTACATGCATTCATATAGGCAAATATACCGTGTGACCTATGAACAATAATATATGCAATATGACTTGTCTTTCCAATCTCAATTGTACTACTATACAAGAGATTGTAAATATGTTCATTATTATATCCTAGATTTAATATAATTTTATTTGCTCAAGCATATTTAATTCCTTAACATAATATGCTCGATAGTTCAATATTCCATATAATCACAATTACAATTCCAAATTGCAATTAGTCATGACTAGTAACTATAGAAACAAAATAAAATTTATTAAATCTTCCTGTCTCACTTTCATCCCTCAGTCAACAGAAATGACTGACATCATATTAATGTCTCATAGGCCGTATTATCATAACCATAAAAGACACACTAATGATACAAACATCACCTCGTTACTTTGAGATAAAGTGAACAGTCACTGAGGACATAGATAGAAGTTTTACAAATTTTAATGGAACTTACACAATGAAGAATCAGGGATAAATTCACTCATTTTTCATATCGGTCACAATAATTACACACGGTATAAAATGCATGGTACAGTGAATCTTGTCCTTTAATAAGGATGCGTATGTCTTTTATAATAAGATTATTCACTGTACAGATCTTAGTTCAAATGCTCTCCTAGCACCTAACCTGAGTTTCTAGAAGCTTGCCCTTCAAGCACCTTTATCAAGAAACTCACATCTGTCTTAATCAGGTTCTCATGATGGTAGGGATACAACAGAAGCGGTTCAATAATTGATTTCGATAGAACCTCATCTTGATTACAATCAAGGCAACATTTCATATATTTCAAGCCCTTAAGAGAATAACCTCATTATTATGCTCTAAAAATATATGTCTCATATTGGCTTGCTCTCCTAGCAACCAAGGCGACTGTACGTGTAAGAATACTAGTCTCAAAACCTGACGACATACTTTCATATATAATCAATGTGAAATGAATATGTACTAGTTTTATATAACTAAAATGACGTATCTAACCATAAAGCGGATATAGCTTAATGTAACAATTATAACATTACAATCTACGCAAACCCAAAGATTCACCATGTGACATAACTACATCTCTTGTCACAGCTTTTGTAAGCGGATTCACAACCATCTTACATGTAGATAAATACTTAATTGTTACATTCTTTTTCATCATTATATTCCTGATGAAATTCTACTTAGTCTCTATGTGTTTTGATTTACTGTGATATTTTGCATCTTTAATATAGGCAATTGCTACCTGACTATCACAGTATGCAGTAACTAACTTCTACCCATTAGTTTCAAATTTAGATTCTCTAAGAATCTTTTGAGCCAGACTGCTTCTGGATTGCATTGACCATGCTATAAATACAGCTTCTATGGTGGAAAGTATAATGCATGACAGCTTCTTGCTACTCTAAGAGATAGCACATTGGCTGAGCAAAAATGCATAATCAAATATAGATTTTGCTCATCCAAATCACCTCCCTTATCAGCGTCTATATACCCAACAAGACGTATATTGTCAGCTATAGGAAGTACTCAACAGTCCCTATCAGATATACCAATATACTCTTAATAACAATCCAATATTTTTGTTCAAGATTGTATTGATATCTACTTACTAGTCCAACTGTATAGTAGATATCATGTCTCGTATACATCATAATATATATGAGACTACCAATGGTACTGGAGTAAGGAACTTTTTGCTTTATTTCATACTTTTATGGAATCTTAAGGCACGTTGTAAGACTAAGAGTTTAATCTTTCGAGATGAGAGTATTCATAAGCTTACAATTAGCCATACAGAATCGTTTGAGAATTTTTAATGTATGGCTTCTACGATAAAGCCAAAATTCTCCTTAAACGATCTCTATTAATTTTAACTCCTAAAATATGTAGGCAGTTTCTTTCATGTCTTTCATCTCAAAAGTTGAGGATAATCATTCCCTTATGATTATCCTAAACTCCTTGTTATTTCTGGCAAACGGAATATCGTCCACGTGTTTAAGACAGTATTATGAACTTATCTTTTACCTGCTTAACATACACACAGTGGTCCTTTTCGTCAACTTAAATCCATAGGACATGATAACCTCATGGAAATAGAGGTATCACTGTCTGGAGGATTGTTTCAAGCCATGATCGATCTAGTGAGCTTACATACTTTCAGCTTTTGGCCTTTTGAAACAAAGTTCACTGGTTGCTCTACGTAAATTTCTTCCTCCAGTTCTATATTGAGAAATGTTGTCTTTACATCCAACTAATGTAATTTCATATCTATGTGTGCGATAATAGCTAATATAAGGCGAATGAAAGTAAACCTTATCATAACGAAAAAAGTTTCTTTATAATATATACTATTTTATTGAGTATATCTTTTTACTACTAACCTCGCCTTATATCTTTCTATTGAGTCGTCTTCATTACGCTTGATACGGAGAACCCATTTGTTTCTAATGGTTTTTCCACCAAATAATGAGTCAACCGAATCATAGATATAGTTACCCTTTATTAACTCCATCTCTTCTTGCATGGTTTTAATCCAACATATCTCTAGCAGGTGAGTTGATGGCTTTATTCACATTCTTTAGCTCATCACTATCATGTGAAACAAGTATAAAAGCTTCCCCTTAATCTCAAATCAATGATGAGGAATAGTCTTACGGTTGCTTCTACGAGTTGATAATTTTGAGGGCACTAACTCTTTAGTCCCTTTACTCTCATTGGGAACAAATGTACAAGCTATTCCAATAGCTCTGTCACTCCCACTAGGGATAGAGTATTCAAACAACTCTCTATCTTCTTTTAGTTGAGTGTTCGGCCATAGAACAACATCCGAATCATTCAACTCGTAAAATTAAAATTTCTTTTCAATCTCACCTCTGCTAAAAAATTCATTCTTTAAGAAATTCACATCGTGTGACTCTAATTCAGTAATGCTTCCATCTGAATTTTCTCCTATGAGTACATATCCTTTTGAGTGCTAGGAGTATCAAATAAAGATACGCTAGTTTCCTTTAGCACTTAGCTCTCCATATTTTACTGAAAAGATCATGTACATATTCTACGCGCCCTAAGGTCGCATATAAGTATGGTCAAATTTCCTACTTGTCCATAATTCATAGGGTATGGAAGATACTATTTTGTAAGGACCATATTCAGAATATAAGTAGCTGTTAAAAGTGCATCTCTCTAGTAAGATATTGAGAGGTTGGCTTTGTGCCATCATAGATCTTACCATCTTCAATAATATTTTATTCCTCCTTTCTGCTACACTATTTTGTTGCGGAGTCCTAGGAATGGTCAACTATCTATAAATACCTTTCTCATGACATAATATCTTAAATTGTTTTGAGAGGTTTTCTCGTCCTCGATCAATTTGCAGGACTTCAACAGTTCTATCTAACTGATTCTCCACCATATTTAAATATAATCTAAAACAATCTAATGCCTCAGATTTATAAGAAATCAAATAGACATGACCAAAACAAGTATAATGATCTATGAATATTATACAACATAAGGCGCTATTTCTAGCTCTTATAATCATTGGTCCACAAATATTAGAATGAATTAATTGTAATGGATTCTCAACCCTAATTCCTTTTTCAAATGGCTTTCTAGTTGTTTTTCCTACTAGACAACTTTCATATATAGGCAAATCTATTATATTGAGGGAACCAAAAAATCCCTTTTTTTTTAGTCAATCTATTCATTTGATTTTGCCTGATATGCTCTAATCTAGCATGCCAAATATTAACATTAATATTGGCAACTTCAATAAAAGTAACAAGTGAAAAACAACCATCGCACTAATAGTACCGTCAAATTCGGTATTTAATACGATAAAATCATCCATCAGATAATCAGTACTTAATCACCATTAATCTAAATTAATCCTCAAACAGTAGCTATGAAAAAGTTAAACATTATCCTAAACCCAGAAGGACAATTACAGAGACAATATTTAATCAAAGCTCTGGAGCATAGAGAATACCAAAGAAATACAAAACTTGGCCACCTCACAGAATCACTTTGTTGGTGCCAATACCTCTCACATCAACTTTCAAGTTGTTCCCTATATGGATCCATCTTGCCACGATTGAAAAACTTCAATATACTCTTGTCCTTCTTTGTACCACCATGTTTACCCTTAATAGGTTTTCAAGTATCATCTTTATTGGATTTGGGATACTTTTCCCTTTCTTCCAACTCTTATTCTTTCTACCCCTTTTACGTTTAGAGCTTAAACTATCACGCATGCTGGACTCAGCTAAATAAAGCCGATTCAAAGTATTGGCTGTCTCTAGGCACACATTTTCAAGTTCAACATGACATGAGATATCATCAAACCTTTTTGATGTTATCATTCTAAATCATGTTGATTTTCATACTTTACCAACTACTTGGAAGGGATCGAATCATCGCCTGTACTTGTTACTCATCAGTTAAGGCCTGGACAACTAATTTTAACTCACATATCATGTTTGACAATCCTCTCGAATGTCGTCTCATGTTGTGATCCCGGCGCTTCTGATAAGTATCAAACTTAATTGTGATTCTCTTCAGTTTAATGGTTAATGTCTCATCACATTTGTCTTTCAAAGTTAGCTAAATGTCTTGTGTCGTCTCATATTCTTCATATGCGCACATTTGGTCATCAACCATGCTAAATAACATCATTATATGAGCAATACTGTTTTTTATTTTATAGGCATGATAAGCTTTAACATCTTTTCTGTGTTGAGCAGAAGTACTATGCTTAGGTTCAACCATGGTGTGTTGGTTAAGATTTCAATGACCTTTTGCTCATCTAGCATATATTGAAACTTACGGTGCCAAATATAATAGATCTCACCATTTAATTTATCACCTGTATTTAGTTTAGCAACTATGCTTTTGAAGCACATGTCATTTCCTTAAATGACATTTATTCTATTTAGAGACTTATAACATATATCTTCCTATGTCTATACTAGCACATCCACTATCATTTCACTAAAATGTTGTAACAACTGTACACTCATAAATATGATAAAAGAATCTTTGGACAATAATCGAAAAAGTAGTCAAGCTATCCATCATCATCCAATTTTCAAATATTCACTAAATCATATATGCAAGTGTATTGCGCAAAACAGTTCTAATATCTTTCTCCATAATATTTTAGGACACCCACAATTTAAATAGCATCATTTGAGATCTTTATAATCTCAGACATCTCATCATTAGAATCTCTATTACCTCTAACATTTTATCATCCAAGATTTTCATTATCTTAAGATCTTCCTACTCATATGAGATTCATTTAATCTCAAGGTCTTGGTCAATAATTTTGAGATTTCAATAATCTCTGCGTTATCTAATAGGATAATGATCATAATCATGTCAACAAATAGTTCATCATTCAAATCCGTCGACCCAGTCCCATAGAAATGCATGTCATAGTACAATACACAATAAAAACTATCTATCTATTAAAAATGACAATCCATACATACAAACATGCATGTGAGAATTAATATTAAATCAAATATAATTAAATAAATGAATATATTAATAGCATGCAATCTAGCACCCATTAAAGTTAATATTTTCCTTATTTATTTATTTTTAAAAAAATTGTGAAAACAAAAAAAGAAAGCAATTTTTTAAAATTTTTTTGGTTGCCGGAACTGCCGTCGATGGCGGCGTGTGATCGCACGCGCTAGCGTCACCAAAGCCACACGCTAGCAACCGTAGTAGGGGAATGTCGCGCGTGCAGCACAGGCACGCAGGACGTCTGGCTTCGATGTGCCACGTGGCAGCTTCTGGCGCTGCCACACATCCATGCAACGTGGCTACTCCAAACGCTACCACATTCCCTCACACATGTCACGATACAGTTCATCCCCTCTGACGACACATGGCTTCCCTAGAGTCGCCACATGTATTACACGTGGCCTCATCATATTTTGCCACATTATTGCACGCGTGGATGGATGATCTCTCGCCAGTTTTTAACACGTGGCCTCTCTTGATTGGCCATGCTATCGCATATATGGTTTCACCAGAAACTGACACGTCGTTATGACGTGGCTTCACCTCAGAACGCCACGTGGATGTGCAACTGTTCATCATCTTCTTCATTTCACAAAATTTCCAGATTTTAATTTTATATATTCAACTTCAAGCCCATTTTTCATCCAAATTGCTCGTATAATATAACGTTAGAAAGCTCTTTTTAAGCCCTATCCAATGGTGTGACAATTGCACCAGAAAAAGGAAGCAAAATGGCATTAATTTCTAAAGAAAAAAAAAGGCATATCTAAAAAAATAAATCATATTCTTAAAATTCAAATAGTAACTTATTTCAATCCGTTCTCACTCGTTTTTCAACCAAATTTTTCGATTCAAATTTCTACAGACTCGTCTTGATGTCTAGTTTCATAAGAAATTAGAATCACATAAAACGAAGGTTTGTGGGGTGAGAAATAATCCATACAAGATTCGGGGTTCATATATCTATTTCTTAGTTTTCAACCAAAAAATACAAGTTTCATGGCATTTTAATTAATCAAACATGATTTTAAACTAGCAAACAATTCAACCTGGCTCTGATACCAATAAAAGAATTTAAAGCGATAAAAATTCAATATAAAACAATAAAGTGGAACCAAAAGCATACCCGTTTCTGTGCAGCAAAAATTATCCTGGATCCTGGATTGTTCAACTGGTTGGAGTTTAATCATCAATTATGAGACTGTTATGGGTATTTTTCATATTCAACAAATGGACTGGTAAAAGCCTAATAAAAGCCCAATAAGATAACTCAATGAAGTGGCCCAGTAGAAAAAGCCCGATTTATCAACATCCAACCCATGCGAGCTTTATAGCTTACACGAGCAAGCTCGCGTCATGATCGTTATTTACAGATCATTGCTAGTATTATACGGTTTGCACCATATACAACTCATTACTAAGAATGAGGTCTAGCTCGAGATCGTCCAATGCAGTTTATAGTTTGCTCAATGACCAGTTAGATAAGGAAATCTTCCAAAAAAATGCAGTAACCCAAATTGATTGTGATTCTTCTACTAGAATTGTAAATAAATTCAAATTCAAACTTAGTAAATGTGATCTCTGATTTAGCGAAACAATTTCTTGATTCAGTGCTAATCGATTAGAAAGTGTAGTTAATGCAAGATTCTTTTCCTATTTTATTTCAACTCAAATTATAACCAACTCTCCTTCTAAATAGAGGCTAAAAGTCATTATAGTAAACACATACACAGATACATACAAGCAATATAATATTGTTTCTCTGCAGAGTTATTGAGAGGAACAGCTGTAGACGTAGGAATACTTGCTGAATCATGTTAAAAACCTTATTTATGTGTTATTTTTCTTCTCTACCTTTCACTTTTCTCTTGTTTGCTGTTTTGTTTCACATTGATTACAAGTATTGGGTTCTGAACTATCATCGACCAGAAATCAACGTCAATATTTTGACGCTAGAAGAAGGGCCCAGACTGCAATTTATTTTGCTATAATTTCTCAATCTTCAAAAGGCATGGCGAGAATAAAAATAACCAGATATATGGGCTCACAGACTGACCAAGTAAAGAGTCAGACCAGTCAACACCAATGTAATGCGCAACTGGTGGAAAACACACTTATGCCCACAGCAGGCACGTCTCATGGATAGGTAGTTGGTGCTGCAGCAAACATGCCTCCCCTACCCTCTCACCAACTAGTATCAGTAGCCCCAGCCGAGGAGCTGTAAGCGTGGCATCGGAAGTAGGAAGCGTTGGAGCTTATAGTTCAACAAGCAGTTTGTAGATGTAGTTAATGTGTTGGTACAGACCCAAGCGCAGAATGTGCCCAAGATCAAGGTTGCTGCTCCCAGGCAAGTATATTCGTAGCATGAAAGAGTGTAGGTGCCAGAAAGGCCAGTGAGGGAGGTGTCGCGACATACCGGTTTAGCTCACTTTTCCAATTCGTGCTCTAGAGTTGAAAGTCGTTAAGTTCACGAGGAAAGAGAAGTTGTGCTTCCTGCGAGTTTGGTGATAAGGGCGAGTCAGGATAGGAGCCGACGTGTGGAAGCTAGCTATAATCAAGCCCGAGCTGCATCTAGGCATGAGTAGGACGGGTAGATAATCAACGACATGCAAGGTCGCATCGAGCTAGTGGCTCGTTCAGAGAAACCCAGAGACATAAGTCTGAACGCCGCTCCCCAGGTCGTGATTACAGAAGGAAACACAAACCATAAGATCCACAAATAAAGGAACTTCTTCAAAGGGTCCAGCAGCTCGAAGCGTGACTTGGCGCCCTATACCTACGTGAGCATTACGAAGAAATGACTCTGTTTACCAGGGAGATCGAGACGCAGCCTCTTTCTCCCAGATTCAAGGTCCCAAGTATCTCGCAGTACAATAGGGGCATCGATCCCTATGACCACTTTGACGCATTTAATGTTCAAATAGACCTTCAAACGGATAACTCACTAGTGAAGTCTTCCCAGCAACCCTAGGGGACATTCCGTAGACTTTGTTTAAGAATCTCTCAACTCGTAGTATAGAAAATTGAAAAGATTGCCAATAGAAGTTTGTCAGCCAGTACAGGGCTTGGAGGAAGTAGCTCGTATCATCCTGTCATCTGGCCACTATCTTTCAGCGTCAGAATGAATTATTAAAGGATTACATCACTAGATTCAGAAGCGAGGTCGCCAACATCGAGAGCCCATCAAATTTAAGTGTTTTGACTATAATCTCAATCAGGCTTCGTAAGGATAGAAAATTGTATGAAAGCATTTACAAGTCTCTAGTAAAGGACCTGAGAGAATTCTATGAGCGAGCTGCGAATGAGATGAGATGGGAGGAGACCTTCGGCCTAAAGAAGTCCAATCAAAAGAATGAAGCGGGTAGTTCCAGCCAGTTGAAAAAGAGAAGTAATGGCAGAATGAAAGTGAAAGTCGAGGTAATGGATCAAGCAACTAGATTGCCAAAAAGGCTAGGAAAGAGCCCAAGAATGAGCGGCCTCAGCGTCAAGGTCACTATGGCAACTATAGCATCCTATTAGATTCACAGGACATGATTTTTGTGGCAGAAAGGAACAGGAAAGATTTCAGAAAGCCCAATCCTTTGAAAGCCCCTGTTGAGCACAGAGATAGGAGTAAGTTTTGTGCTTATCATAACGAGGTCGGGAACAATACTTCTGATTGTTGAGTGTTAAAGGACGCCATCGAAAGATTGATTAAGAGAGGTCGCTTGAGAGATTATATAGTAAGACCAGTAGATTCGCGACCTCCGAGACGACATCAGTAGCGACAATAGCCAGCACCGTAGTAGGCCTAGCGAGCTCCTGAGCAAGAGCACGAATCTACGGTAAGGACAATTTTTACTATTTATGTTGCCCCCATATCGCAGGTACATCAAACAGGTCGCATGAAAGATATGTTCGAGAAGCAAATCATGCTTTACAGGTCAATGGGTCGGAGGGACTTGCGAAGAAGGCGAAAACGACCTTGGATGATATTATATTCACCCAGGAAGATGCTAGAGACATGATTTGGCCTCACAATGATGCGCTTGTCATCCGAGCCAAAATCAGTAATATAAAGGTGCGATGAATCATGATCGACACTAGGAGCTCGGTCAATGTTATGTGTGGGAGTTGCTTCGACCAGATATGGCTAGGAGCAAAACAATTGAAGCCTTCCTTAGAGCCTCTCTATGGTTTCACTGGATATGTCATCACACCAGTGGACCAGATTAAGCTGCCACTTACACTTGGGGAAGCAGGTCGTCAAGTTACTATGTTGGCGGATTTTCTGATCATCGATTGCCTATCAACCTACAATGTGGTCTTGCGAAGACTTGCAATGAATGACCTGGACGTGGTCACCTCAACCAAGACCCTCACAATCAAGTTTCCAACCCCCAACAACGTAGAATATGTTCGGGGGGAGCAGCACTTGGTCAAACGCTTCTATGAAAATGATGTAAAGATAGGCGTCAGAGGAAAGAAGGTGAATGTGGTTTCGGGGGGTGAGCCGTGAGCTATAAGTGAAAAAGGGGTTAGTCATGATCTCAACCCTCGCGATGTGGATGCAGACCGAGCCATTAGGCCAATCGAGGAGTTGGAGGATGTTCTAGTCAGCGAAACAGATCTTGAGAGGTGTTTGAAACTAGGAAGAGGCGAACTTGAATGTTTTTACCTGGAATCATGAAGATATGGTAGGGATAGACCCCAAGGTCATGTCACACAGATTGAACATCGACCTCTACCACAAGCCAGTTCGCCAAAAGAGGAAACCATTGACGGGGGAATGCTACTTTGTACTGAAGGAAGAGGTAGACAAGCTTCTGGCCAATAGGTTTATCCGCGAAGCTCACTACCCAATTTGGGTCACTAATCTTGTGCTAGTAAAGAAAAAGAATGGAAAGTCGATGACCTGCATTGACTTTATAAATTTAAACAAGGCATGCCCAAAATATAGTTTCCCCTTGCCCAGAATAGATCAACTCGTGGATGCAATAACTGGCCATCAGGTCCTGAGCTTTACGGATGCATACTCGAGCTATAACCAAATTCCAATGAACCCCGAGGACGAAGAGCACACCTCATTGGTAACCGATCGGGGCCTATATTATTACAAGATGATGCCCTTCGAGCTGAAGAATGTAGGAGTGACCTATTCACGCCTAGTGAATATGATGTTCGAATAATAGATAGGGAAGACCATGGAGGTCTACATGGATGATATGTTGGTGAAATCCAGACAGATGGGTGATCATATGCGCAACCTGGAGAAAATGTTTCGGATTCTGAGGAGCTACCAGTTGAAGCTAAACCCTCATAAATGTGTATTTGGGGTAGCCTCTGGGATATTTCTTGGCTTCATGGTGAATAGTAGAGGCATCGATACCAATCTAGAGAAAATTAAAGCATTGATTGATATAAGGTCTCCTACTCGGGTTAAGGACATGCAAAGCCTTAATGGTCAGGTCACAACACTTAGCAGGTTCATCTCGAAGGCAATAGACAAGTGCATCCCGTTCTTTGATGTTTTGAAGAAAGTAAAGAACTTCGAGTGGACTGAACAATGTGAGGTGGCTTTCCAACAATTGAAGAAATATATGGGACGAGCTCCACTCCTTTTCAAGCCCAAAGAATGAGAGAAACTTATTCTATACTTGGGAGTATCTCAACAGGCTTTGAGTGCTGCTTTGGTGAGAGAAAAAGAGAAGACATAACTTCTTGTATATTATGTAAGTAAGAGGCTGCATGATGCTGAGACCAGGTACTCACAGATGGAGAAGCTCGCCTATTGCTTGGTAGTTGCATCAAGGAAGCTACGTCCTTATTTTCAAGTCTACAGAATTGAAGTCCTAACCCAATACTCGCTGAAGCAAGTTCTTCAGAAAGCAGCTACCTCATGTCACTTACTTAAATGGGCAATAGAGCTGGCACAGTTTAATATTCAGTTTAAGTCGAGGACAGCCATTAAAGCCCAAGTTCTAACAGATTTCATTGCAGAATTTATGGGGCCCGCAAATGAAGAGGTTGAATCCTCTAAAGGTCCGACCTGGGAGTTATATGTTGATGGATCATTTAGTGAGCAAAAGGCTGGAGCCTAAATTTTGTTAATTAATCTTGAGGGCCACAAAATCCTTTGCGCCTTGAGATTTGGTTCCTAGGCTACCAATAATGAAGCTGAGTATAAGGCACTACTCGTAGGTTTGCGTTTGGCTAGGGAGATGCGAGCTGAACAATTAAGGATTTTCAGCTATTCTCAGCTCGTGGTCTGCCATATACGGGAGGAGTATCAGACCAAGAGACCCAAGATGGCTATGTACCTCCAGAAAGTCTATGAGATGTTAAGTATTTTTCAGAAGTATAAGGTCAAATAGATCCCATAAGCTCAGAAGTCACATGCAGACACACTAGCTCGCTTGGCAACCACTCGAGATGCAGACTTTCTAGGGGCAATCCCAGTAGAGTTCCTGCCAGCTCTAAACACAGAAGAGAAAGATTCAATGATGGCCATAGCTGTATAACCTAACTTTTGGATGTGTCTGATTTTGAGTTATTTGCAGGATGAAAAACTGCTAAGTGACAGATTGGAAGCATGACGCTTGCGAGCTAGGGCAGTTCGGTATTGCATCTATGATGACGTATTGTACAAGAAAGGTTTTCAGCCCTATTTTTTAGGTGCATTGATGGCTAGGATTGCGAGACCGTGATGAAGTAGATACACGAAGGTCATTGTGGAAATCATTTTAAGGGGCTGTCTTTAGCACAAAAAGCACTCCGGCAAGGATTCTACTGGCCTACTATGAAGCAAGACACCATCAACCTAATCAAGAAGTGTGACAAGTGCCAAAGGTTCGCTCAGGTTCCACGAGCTCCACTAGCTTAGCTTCAACAAATGGTAAGTCTGTGACCCCTTTGTGATATAAGGAATGGATTTGATTGGACCTCTACCAACAGCTCGTGGAAGATGCAAACACGTTATGGTCATTGTGAACTATTTCACTAAGTAGGCAGAAGCTAAGGAATTGGCAGAAATTTCCACCACGAAGATTGAAAAATTTGTGTGAAATAAAATTATTTGTAGGTTCAGGGTTCCTCAGCAGATTGTGACAGATAATGGGACCTAGTTTAGTAGCGACTAGTTTATCAGATTCTATGACGACTTCAAGATCGTCAAAAGCTTCTCAGCAGTAGATCATCCACAAGCCAATGGCCAGGTTGAAGTTGTGAATAAGATAATAAAGCAGACTTTGGAGATAAAGCTGGAGGCGAAGAAAGGAGCGTGTGTGGATAAGCTATAAAAGGTGTTATGGGCTTACAGGACCACAGCTCGCAGTACCACAGGCGAAACTATCTTTTCAATGGTGTACGATCTGAGGCCATAATCCCAACGCAACTAGAAGTAACCTCGCAACGAAAAACAACCTTCAATCCAGAAGACAACGACCAACTACTTATCGCAAACCTAAACCTACTTGAAGAAGCCAGAGAAGCAGTACGATTGAGGGTAGCTGTCTATTAGCAAAAGATTGCGAGGTACTACAATAGAAAGGCTCGAGTTTGAAGTTTTAATGTGGGAGATCTAATAATATGTCTTATTTTTTCTGGAGCTCGAAAAGCCAGTGATGGGTCCTTAGGCCCAAATTAAGAAGGTCCTTATATGGTTAAAGAGAATTTGGGAAATTGAGTCTACCGTTTAGCAAATATTAATGGAGCTAAAGTCCCTCGAGCTTGGAATGTAAAGCATCTTCTTCCATATTTTCGGTAACTTTGAATATATGTGTTTAATTTGTAATTCAATTATTTCAAAGTTAATGAAAGCTCTAAGTTCCTCATATTGTTTGAGTGATTGCTCTAATAATTTATTTACATGTTCTCCAAATTTTATGAGCTATTAAGTTAGCAGATTTCATTTTATGAGCTCGTTGTCACAACCACAGCTTGCAAAAATACAGCTATGGCAGGTAAGGTTACGACCCCCTGCATAGCTCGCCAAAATACAGCTATTGCAGGTGAGGTTACGACCTTCTGCATAGCTTGCTAAATTATAGCTATGGCAAGCAAGGTTACGATTCCTTGCATAGCTCACCAAATTATAGCTATGGCAAGTGAGGTTATGACCCCTTGTATAGCTTGCAAAAATACTACTATGGCAGGCGAGGTTACGACCCCTTGTGTAACATGCCTTTCCGGAATCCAGGTAAACCCCTAAAGACTATCCCTAAGTTTAGATTTTTAAAGTGCATCAAGTATTCGAACTCGGTTAAAAAAAAAAAAAATTGAATTTTCATAACATTTTTCAGAAGGGTCCTAGGATGGTTTATGATTTTCAAACCCAAAATTTTATTAAAACGAACAAACCCGGATGGTAAATCAAATACTAACGTAGTTTTCGAATTTTAAATCGAATTTTAATAAAATTTCCAAACGAAACTTAGAGGATTTCAAATTCGAGGAGTGCATTATAAGAACTTGAAACAATGCGCGAGACAAATGGAGCTAGTGATGTGCATGCAAGACAAGTGTCCCTCTTGTGTGTGGATCGGAGGACAAGTGTCGTTCATGCATAATTAGCAAAAGACAAGTGTTAAGTATGTGTATTATATATATATATATATAATTATATGTTGATTGATATTAAAGTAAACCAAACAAATAAAGCAATTCATTTTTTATTACTTAGTGCATCTCACGGTCACACTCACACAAGGGACACATTCTCTCTCACAATCAAGCTCTCATATCCCTCCATTCTCTCATTTTGTTTCAATTTTCATCTCTTTCAAGTTTTCCTTGCTCATGACATTCTCTCATCACTCAAGATTCTCTCAAGCTCATGGTTCCATCATCATTTGGTTCAGGAAAGAAACAAGAGTCAAAGTGCAGTCACGGCTAGGGAGAGAAAGTGATGACCGAGCACATACATGTAGAGATGATGATGTTTTTGAATGAAAAAGGCACATGCATGAGACTTGAAGTGGTTTATGAGGTGTTTCCATCAATATCAGAAGGATTTTCGGAGACAGATAAAAAGGATTTCCCGTTGATAGAAAAAGTTAGCCAGCTAAGGAATTTAGGTGAGTGTCCTAACGAAAATATTTTAAGATGAGATTATTTTTATTCACATTACATATGTGTATTAATATGTATATATTCATGTTGTTAATAATTGTAAATTGATTAATTTCTTTATATATATGAAAGATGAGTTTTACCAACTTGCATAAATTATAAAAGTTTTGAAATGTGAAACTTGTGATTTGAGATGATTTATAGCATATGGCACGTATATATGTAGTTTATGTGATTTCCGGCATCGGTAGAGTACCCAAAGGCAATGTGGGATTCTGCTCCTTATAGGGTAAGATTAAGATAGCTTACTACCTGAGACGATGTAGGATTTCGCTCCGTAACGAGGGATGATTCCGCTACATGATACCAGATACGTATGGCCTGAGACGATGAAGGATTCCGCTCCACCATATGGCATGGCCTGAGACGATGTGAGATTCCGCTCTGCCATGCATTAGTACATTAGTACCGTATACTTCGAAAGTAATAGTGAATGGCATCTTTTAAATAAAAAGTTTTTTAAAAAGAAAATCGTCATCACTAATAGATTACAAGTATGAAATGAGAAATTGAATATGAGAAATATAAATGAATATTCTTAGATTGAAATGTTTCGGGTTCTCGACATATAGTCGCGTTTATATATTACAGCATGACTTTGTTATGAAACGAAATTTCAAAATGATTTTTAAGAAAGACATTTTAGTAATGTTTTGAATAGAAACTACTGATACACATTAAGTGAATTGTACTCACTCTAGTTTTGTTGTTTTCTTAAAATAAAAATCTCTTAGGATCCGATAAAGGTGCAGGTGATCAGATAGTAGGAACCTCTCGCTAGGAGTAGTGACTCGTATCATCGAGCGTAGCTGTGATATCTTTTTGCTTTCATGTATGATACTTAGTTTTGAACTTACAGATGTTTTTAAACTATATGTAAATATAAATTTCATACTTAAGTTTTATGTATATATATTCAATCATGCATGCCATGTTTTAGAAATATATACTTAATTTGAAATCGATGTTTATGTTGAGAATGTATGTGATTTGTGAAAAACGGGCCTGAGGCCCTGTAGTTGAGAAAATGATTATTATACAAAGTGCACAGGTTTTGATTTCGATTTCACAAGGCTACATTTATCAAAAAAATAGTCATCGTGCTATCAAAATTCTTACAGAAATGTTTTTTTTTTATAAATATAATTTTTAAATCAAAAAAAGTTCCCACCCTATTCCGCTGACAAATGTTTTGTAAAAAGAATTTTGGAAATGAGTTTTTTAAGTTTAGTTTTAAAAAGGCTTAGCTTCATGGGAATCTTTCAGTCGAAAGGGATCCCAGTTGGAGGGTTACCGTAGGGTACCGGGTGAGTCGTTTGAAGAGTAGGAGCATAGCCTGTCACCCTACATAGCTTGCAAAAATATTGCTATGACAGGCAAGGTTACGAACCCCTACATAGCTCTTAAAAATATTGCTCTGGCAGGTAAGGTTACGACCCCTTACATAGCTCGCAAAAATATTACTATGACAGGCGAGGTTACGACCCCCTGCATAGTTCACAAAGTTATATGATAGTCAAGGTTACGACCCACTATCCAACTCGAGATTATTGTATTCTACCAGTTTATCTTCGAGTAAATTGTTAAATGACAATTTTCAAGTTTCAACTTGTTAAAATCAATAGCTTCACGGCTTTAGGCTAGGTTTTATTACCATCTGTTTAAATGGTCTATCTTTTCAACTCGTTGGGAAGTTCTATAACTTGTAAAATGAAGATGAGAGAAATATATAACAACAAAATGAAGAAATTCAATCACGTCCAGCATAAAAGTTATAACAAAGAAGTTTTCATTAAGTCCATGACCTCAAAAGTCGAAACAAATGAAGTACAAATATGTAGAGAGACAAATATAGCGAGCTAACAATCTTGGCTAACGGGAGTTGATTCATCGCTAGAAGAGTCCTCACTAGAGAGCTCGGTGACCTGAGCGGGGTTAACTTGGGAGGTTGTACCAGAAATCTCCATTGCTAAAAGAAGAACGTCTGAAACGACTGGAGATGAAGCAGTTTCAGTTTTGAATTTTTCCACCTCCTGGAGCCCCGCCTCACCAAAGATTGAAAAATCCAGCTCGGGATAGGACTTCCACAAGGTGAAGAGGAAATCAATACCTGCACTTCCAATTCTTTGACGGATTTCTCTTTCAAAACAGCAACCTCTAAATAAGCAACCTTTGAATGACACTTAGCAGCCTCGGCTCGTTGTAATGAAGCCTCTGCTTGCTGGTTGGCCGCTTTAGCTCGCTTTGCTACAACCTCTACTTGTTGTTCAGCCACCTCAGCTCGCTTTGCTGCAGTTTTAGCTCGTTGTTCGGATTGCTTCAGCTCATCCTTTGCCTTGCTCAATTCATCTTCACAGTTACGAAACAAGGCGATAAGATGCAACCTCGAAACTTCATAGCTACTTTTTGTGTGCATCAAGGCCTCCTTAGCTTCCTTTCTAGCTATGTTAGCATCTGCCAGTTGTGCCTTATAAGCTGCATGATGCCTTCTGGCATTCAAAACCTCCTCGATCAAGGACTTGATCTCTTCCTTTGCTTTCCCCAGCTCACCCTCTAATTTTGCTATTTGGACTTCAGAGTTTCTAGTCTCTTGCCATTGTTTTATTGAGCCCAGCACGACCTGAAATGTAACGAGTTAGTATATAATGAAACAACAAAGAAAGAAAGATAAAAGATAACTCATTTACTAGCATCGAATGTCGACCTAAGTACTCAGTTAGCTCCTGACCGGTAAGGATATCCTTATTCAAGCTCATGGTATGATTTAGCATTATTTGGGACCAGTGGTTGAGAAAGGACGTCAGATATATTCCTCTTGGTGCATCTTCAGAGCGCACCGAGGTTGGTGGTTCAGTCCTCTCTGCGTCATGTGTGACCTCTGGCCTCTTACCCTTATCTACGCGACGTCACACGATTGAGGTAGGACCGTGCAGTGTCTTTCTCCTTCCACCCCTACTGGCACCAGTTTAGGTCTCCTGAGGTGGGACCTCAGATTGAACTTCTCTCACCTCATGCTGCGAGTTGGGGGCTGGGACCAATAGAAGACTTGTTGTTGATGCCAAAGGTGGCACCTCGTTGGGAGTAGCAACTGAAAGAGCTTCGGCCTTAGTAGGTCGCTTGAAAAGAGTAGCTGAAGAGGATATAGGAACAGTAGGTCACTTATGAAGAGCTTTCAAAAGGGAGAGCTTTTCTATATTTGGAGCTCTTTTAGAGGTAAAAGCTTAAGCTGATTGTGGAGCTAAATCTATGTGTGAGGAACGAGCTGGAGCCGAAGTTGCTTGAGCAGAAGCTGGAATTGAAGCTGCTTGAGTAGGAGTTGAGGATGGATCTGCTTGAGTGGAAGCTGGAGTTGGATCTGATTAAGCAGATGAAGATGGAGTTGTTGGAGCTAAAGCTGTTTGAACAGAAGTTGATGGGACTGTTTGGACTGGAGTTGGAGCTAGGATTTCTTAGGCAGTAAAAGCAGGAACCTGATTTGCTGGTGAGGCAGAAGCAAACTCTTCCTCGTTATCAATATCAAACACAAAAGAAATATCGAATTCTCCCCTGCTTCCTATATCTCTCTTATTATCTGACAGCTCGCAGTCGCAAGAAGGAGGTAGCCTATAGATACTAAAGAGGTCGTTGTCAAGCGCGTTGCTAAGAATAGCCTCGTTGGAGTCTGCAAGCACCCTGAGGACTTCTTCCTCTTGGTTGCTAATGGTAGGCTTATCCCATTTGATGTTTGTAAAATAGAGAATATCAGTTCGTTAAAAAAAAAAAAAAAAAAAGTCAGCTCGCAGGTGTTCCCGTTTCTATCTACCTTGACTTAAAACAAAAGAGAAGTTTTTAAGATGCTTGAGGGAAGGGCAGGAAATAAAGAACCAGCTCGTTTTGTAGGCCCTAGCTTTCGACCTGCCCTTTGCCTCACCTCGGGGCAGGAGTTTCTTATAATCTATCTGACGAGCTGTGAGATAGTAGATTCCCTCTCACAATCTATCTTTTACGCCACCAGCACCTTTGATGCTGAAGAGGTGGCTAAGGACTCTTGGAGTTGGAGGAGGAAGATTATTTTTAAGGAAAACTAAAGCTAATACTGGCAACTACGAATACGAATTCGGAGTCTATTGGAACGGTGAAAGTTTGAGCCTATTCAGGAATTCTATGAGGTAGGAAGGAATTGGAAACTTGAGCCCGTGCTTCATATGTTAAGCACTAATAGCAATGTATCCTTTGGGAGGATAGCATGCGTGGTCATTAGTAGCAGGAGACATCACGCGACGACCTTTGGGAATGTGGTATTATAGAACGATTCCCCCCAGCTCGACATAATCAATTGTGGAGGAATGATGAATAAACGCCTCGTGAGCTCTCCTCTCCTCATGAGCTCGTCGTTCCTCCTCGAGTCGACGAGTTGTTTCTGGATCAGCTCAAGCTACGAATTGCTCTGGAACCTCTTCGCTTTGAAAGGTTGTCTCACCAACATTTCGTACTTCGCCTGAAGCAAGTTCTTCCGAGCTAGATGGCTCATTTCCTACTTTGTGTGTTCAGGGGTCGTGACCTGAAGCCATTTACAAATAAAGGGGGTACAGTTAGGTCGCAGCAAGCATACCATACCTAAATGTCTCAAATTTCCTAATAAGGAAGTTCCCTACTCTACATATCGCAAATGCCACACAGATCGCTAATATAATTTGGGGGGGGGGGGGGGGGGGGGGGAGGGGGGGGGCTCGATCTATGAGAGAACGACCTACGAGCTATAGATCTACAAGTACCTAATCCTATAGTTTGCATGCATGACAAGCCACAAATAGTAAACAGATCGCAAATAAGCAAGCAACAAAATCAAACCAATAGAAAAGAAAGAGTCGTGATTAACAAGAAACACAAGATTACAAAAATTCAACATCTAGAATATGAGGCATCTAAACTCATTTCAGACCCATAAAGCATAATACAAGCACAAACGCAACACAAATGTAATGAAAATAGATCAAAAATCAAAAACTTGAAGTCAGAAACGGAACTTACTGTGAATCCTTATCGAAAAATGAGAAATCCGGTGACTGAAGATGAAGGGTCTGAAAAGAAACAATGCGAAAGTGCAGAATGAAGCGAAAGGAAACTCAGTGGCTGGAACAGAAAATGATAGGGTGAAGAAGAAAGTGAAAGGACTCCACCAATTTATAGGGGCAGCTAAGCTCACGCCCTAACCGTTCGATCTGAAAAGTGTGTAACCTTTTCGAATCTAATGGTGCAACACGAATTACAACTTTTTTAATCATGGGCCGTTAGTTGAAGGATGTGCACATTAAATGCACGTGGCGCGAGGCATGCCAGTGCCGTTTGAACTATTGTCTAAATCGTCGCCATGTGTCAGAACTGATGGGATAGAATTTGAAAATGAGTGAAACTGCAATTCAAAACGAGTTAGCTTTTACCAGCGAGTTCAAACTCTCAATTCGCAGAACGAACTGAAAGCTAGGGGGCTGATGTTATGGGTATTTTTTGGATTCAACAAATGGGCTGGTAAAAGTCTGATAGAAGTCCAACAAATCAACCCAATGAAGTGACCCAACAGACAAGGCCCGGTTTATCAACATCCAACCCATGCAAGCTCTATAGCTCGCACGAGCGAGCTCGCATCATGACCGTTATTTACAAATCATTGCTAGTATTATATAGTTCACACCATGCACAGCTCGTTACTGAGAATGAGGTCTAACTCGAGATCGTCTAATGTAGTTTACAGCTCGCCCAATGACCAATTAGATAAGGAAATTTTTCAGAAAATGTAATAACTCAAATTTATCATGATTCTTCTACCAGAATTGAAAATAAATTCAAATTCAAACTTAGTAAACGTGATCATGATTTAGCGGAACAGTTTCCTGATTCAGTGCTAACCGATTAGAAAATGTAGTTAATGCGAGATTCTTTTCCTATTTTTTTTCAACTCAAATTGTAATCGCCTCTCTTTATAAATAGAGGCTAAAATTTATTGTAACAAACACATATACAGATACATACAAGCAATATAATACTGTTTCTCTATAAAGTTATTGAGAGGAATAGTCGTGGACATAGGCATACTTGCTGCACCACGTTAAAAATCTTCTTTGTGTGTTGTTTTTCTTCTCTGCATTCCATTTTTCTCTTGTTTGCTATTTTGTTTCACATTGATTGCAGGTATTAGGTTCTGAACTGTCATCGATCAGAAATCAACGTTGACAAGGACTAAACCCTCAAATCACGGTGTAAGAACCTTGTCATATATTCTCTCTGTATTTTCTTTTTTTCTCTGTGTTTGCATGTATGTTGTACAAACAATTTCTCATCATTCCCCATTACAAAATGAAATCAATCATATATTTATAGGGTGGCGGTTATTTCCTGATAACCGCCAGTAACCGTCGGCGGTTATTTGATCTTATCCAAATTCATTTTATTTAGATTGGGTTATAGGTTTGTGTCATCTTGAGTGGACCTAATCAAACAACCCAACAACCCAACAATATAAGTAGAACTTCATACATTTTCTACATGTAGGAAGCAAAATAAATGAAGAATTTATTATATATTTTTCAATATGTTTTAATTATTTAAGATAAGAACTTCTAGATTAGGTGAATTATTGTTAAGGAAGCGTGGAAACAATTTCCAACCAAAATCAGCATCAATGCCCAATTCTAGCTTGATCAAATTAGGAAACGTTGGCAGATTACCATCCAAAGCCAAGATTAGAACCTTCATAAAGAAAACACAAATCAATTGAAGGTTTTTATGAAAGAGAAAAATTTGATAATATATAATTAAAGATAACAACATAGTTAAAGTAAGAGTTTTCAAGAAGCTTTACATGCTATTTTTTCTACTTATTATGCTCATCAGGTATCCAAGCCATTTCCATGGCTTCCTTAAGAAGAAATTCTAAAAGCTTCTCATACATAGCAATAGCAGACTCAAGAATATCAATGGCTTTGGTCTTGTCCTTCTCTGCTATTTCAACGCATGGTCCAAGTCCATACCACGCATCATTTTCTTACTCAGCTCTTCTGCATTAAACTCAAAAGTCATATCAAAATCCATTTTCATTTCGTCACCAAACACATTTCCTCTGTCGACAGGATACCACTTATTCTTCTAATTCCCTCATTGCCCTTTTCAAGATCCATGATGAGTTGTCTTGTCCTAACATGAATATATATATTGGGACAGGGCAACTCATCATATAGACACATTCTAACATACACTTGGATATACATACAGTGAACAAAAAAAAAGGTATAATTGTATTCTAAAATATTTTATTATAATTTATTATATGTAATTACAACTAAACATGTGAGATTATATATATACCCAAGTGTACTCAAAGGGGCCCCATATATATATATTAAAGTTTATTAAGTTGTAACCCATAATTTAATTTATTCTAAGCCTATAGTGTAAACTCCTAGTCTCGATCTATAACCTCCTAGTGTTAAAAGATGGATTAGAGAGGTAAAATATATTTCTACATTAGATTAATTGAATTTCATAGCGTTAGAGATTTATCAATTTAAGATTGACGATGAAATTCGTCATATAAAATTTTAAGTAACATTACAATAAAATCAAGTTAATATTAATCTAAATCGATTCATCGATTTCATGAACGTCATTCTAGAGTTTCACAACAATCAAATTAGCAAGAAAAAGATCAATAAAGAGTAAAATAACTCATCCGCAAAGAAGAGACAAATTAAAGGAAATAAAATTTTGAGTGCACGATTAAGAAAATTTGCACATTAGTTGTTCGTAAGTAATGGACAACTATTAAGCGATTTAAATAAGAGATTGATGATAATCAAAATAAATCAAGGGACAAGCTTGATATTCCATAGAACATTAATGAGATATATAAACAAGACACTTAGAAACAAAATGGACAAGTGAAGAGTGCAAAGTTACCATAAAAAATCAAAAATAAAAGTAATTCCCGTATAAAGTAGAGGATGAGAGAAAATGATGGTCAAACAAGTTAAAAATGAGACTTAAGTGCCATTTTTATGAAGGCTAATTATATATATTGAACACTTAGCAAGATTTCAGCAAGAAAAGATGAAAATAGGTGAAAAACAAAGAAGAAAATAGCAGCAAATAAAATTAGGCGAGAAACAACTCAAGGAAGGGCAGCTGTGAGAAGTAGAAAGAAATAGAGGGGTTTGGCACGAAATTAAAAAGAGATGGGGTAAGGATGCAATTAGGAGAAGTGTTATTAGTATAAATATAACACTTGGCTGAAATTTTTCAGCAAACAATAGTCATTTTCGTGCATCCAACCAGCTGAAACCGTGAACCACCAGAAACAAAGCAGCAGACGTGCAACTGCAGGGCAGAAACGACAGCAAGGAAAAGTGGAAGAAGACAGCCCCTTTCCAGCCCATCCAAGCCTCAATCCTCCTCTTTAAACCCTCTCCCAAGTCTCTCTCAACTCTCTAAGTCAAGAACCAAGTAAGAAATTAGCTCACCCTTCCTTTTTCTTTGCTGAAAATTCAGTAGAGATGCTGAAATTGTTTCTGCAGAATTTTATTGTGTTGTTGGAGGTTTTGCACTAAAAATGGTGTCAAAACCTAAGTGATTGTTATAGAACCTTAGAGGATATGTTGTTGGGTGTAAATGGTAGCTTAGGGTTGTATTTATGGGCTGTTATAGGCCTGAGAACCATAGAAACGAAAATCTATTTTCTCACACACCAACTAGTTGATGAAATGTGTGAATGAAGTTTGAACATTTAAATGACCAAGTTAGGTTTATGTATGTATTAGAGACTTTAAGAGCAGTAAATAAGCTCTGAAATTAAGAGGTTTTGAACCCAAGTTTGAGCATAAAAATGATTAGAAAATGATAGGAAAGCATGTAGGAATAAGAGAAGCTCAAGAGAGCTAGTTTGACAATATTAGTGATTCCCGAGCTCAAATTTGAGCTAGAGGAGACCTGACCATATTTGGCTTATTTGGGGGTGTTCTACACCTCAAATGATGCCTAGGAACCATAGAAAACCATAGGTTTTGCAACGGATCGAATTCGATAAAAATTGTGCAAATTAGGCGCAAAATAGTGTCGTTAGAGCTCTGAGAAGTGAAACGGCTAGCCTAATGCAATTTTTATGGCATGAAATGAGTTTAGTTAGTCATTATTAGTTAAATGAAGCTTAGTTATGGAAGAAAAACTAGCGTCGCTAATCCGAAATGAAAAGTTTATTAAATGTGCACTAAAAAGTGCCCGAAAGTGTCCGAAACTGGATGTTTTCCTTAGATTTGACCTATCAAACGATAATATTTTTCAACGAAATTTGATGTGTAACTAGAATGTGAGATAAGTGAACCGCAGGAAAAAGAACGAAGAAAACGAAGCCCCGAGCAGCGTGCTACCGCCTGTTCTGTTATGGGCTATAAGTTGAGAATTAAAAATGTAATTTTTCGTTTCGAGCCTCCAACAACTAAACGGACCGCGTGGGGTGATCCCTAAGGGTCTAAAACTAAAACTTTTACACAAAAATCAGGATTTGAGAGTCTCAGTTGAGTAGAAACAAGTTAAGAGCTATATAGGGAAAAATGACTATAGTTGAAAAATTCTAACTTATAGTTGAGAATTAAGTTTTGTTATTAGTAATTATGAGAAAATATTATGTAGGTGGAGAACGAGACACCGAGGCTCCTGAGATTCATCAAGGCGCTGGACACGGCTTGGAGGTAAGTGGTTCGCAACTTATGCTTGTTTCCAATTCTTTGGAAATCCTTGATTTTTATTATAAACATTGTAACTAAGAAATAAATGATATTGGAAATGATGATTAATGTTAAGAGTAAAGTCTAAGCATATAGATTTTTATGGAATCTATATGGTACTAGAGATGAATACTAAATTGCTTTAGTAAAAGTGAAATGAGAAAGTGTAATAGATTTCAAAACAAGAAAGTTTTGTGCTTATTGCACTTAAATAGCTAAGTATGAAAACCCATGTGTATACCTTAAAAGTTAAGAGACTTAGGATCACGTGACGACGCAGAGAATTCCGTCCGTAATCGCTCAAATTATAAAAAAGTATAGCGCTACGTTGCGATGCAGACAATTCCGCACGTAGTTGGTTAGTTGATAGTTAGCGCTACGAAGCAATGCAGTAAATTTCGCTCATAGTCGCCTAGAGTTTTAGCACTACATTTGCGATGCAGAAAATCCCGCATTGTAGTGGTTCAGTGATGAGATTTAGCGCCCTACGTACGATGACCCATTGGATGTCCAATGGGTCCGCATTGTAGTTGTCATATAGTTCGACCAAAAATACTTACAGTTGGTTTAAAATAGCTTAAAGTCCAACAATTTGACCCATTGGACTTGTGAAATTGACTTAACCAAATCAAACTGGAGTTTTCAATTAAGTAGGTCATGTCAGGGTCGAACCTAAAATTCTAAGACATAAACGAGCTCTAGGGCCGAGTAGGGCCAAGTCCTAAAATATTGAGTGATGATATTTGCACCCTTAAAAAATTGTATGTACACTCAAACTAGCATTATTTTTTAAATATTCAATATTACCTTTGACTAAAATTCCTAAAAGGGTCAAAATTTTATATTAGACCCAGAAATTATTAATTAAAACATCATATAACTTTTCTTCTAATGCTAATCTTAAACATCAAATTATTTTTAAGGAATGCAATTTGGTTGCAAGGAATGAAGAATGAAACAAAATCTTCAAATAAAATTAGTTGTAAAAGGGTAATTTTTAAATTAATTGTTGGTATAATGCTAAGAAGTTTGCTGCATATAAGTGTAAGTTTCTTATTGTCAAAAACTTTATTCAAACAATCACCGAACACGTCATTTGCATATCTCACAAATGAAAATTTTAGTGTTGAGAAATTGTTGCGTATAAATGTAGGCCTCTTGATGTAAAAAACCTTTATTCAAATAATTCATTGAATACATGGATGATATAACTCAAATACTAAATAAATTAAAAAAAAAAAATCAATATTACAAAAACCCATAATTGAAGTTTGGGTGTAAAATGGTGGCTTGACTAGGTTTGTCTTAGATTTGTAGTAGTAGATATGTTGGGTATAAAATGGAAATTGAAGTTCTTTTTTCAATCCAAAAGGGATGAGACACCCAAATATAGAGAAGAAGTTGAAGTTTTTTCAATACTGAAAGAATATTGATATCACAAAATTAAATAAGTAATAAACTAGATATGGATGACATGAATTTATAAAAATAAAGTATAATAAAATTAAACAAAAAGAGTAATCTTGGTATTAAATGATGTTTAAAAAAAATTAAAGAAATTTTAAATTTTTTTATTGGTGGACAAATAAAAGGATGTACATGTTAGCTTTTAGCAATTGACATAAGACATTAGGATTTTAGAATCTTTATGATTTTCACAACAATAAAATGTACTTTAATTACATACCTGAATCTATATGCAAACTTAGATTGACGATGATGAAGAAATGAAAACTGTGTTTCTCTCTCTTAATCTCTTTCCTTCAATAAACACACACACTTGATTGATGGTAAATTGATAATGTGTTATCACTATTTATAAGATAGAGAGAGGACCAGTTTCAAAAGAATTTATTTACTTAATTAATGTACAACTATCAATGTACATAACTCACCATTGAATTAAAATCATTCAATCTTTTGAAACGAATGACTATTTAAATTCCCATTTGAATTCCTTAAATTAAGATTTTAATAACTTCATTAATTAATTTATTTATTAAACCTTTATGAATATTAATCACATGCAGCCACATCCAACATTCTCCCACTTAGCTCATGTGAGATATCTTTCTTAATGGTTTAATAAATAACATCAGGTGCACAATAATAAGTCATTTTATATTGGTCAAATATATATCGTAATTAAGTAAATTCTAATGTGAGTCATGGCGGTTCTACATCATCATTTTGATATAGTTCCTTCCAAGTACCACAACATTAGATTTCACTTTCATCAACAATAATGGTCCAACAATAATGTCTTTAAACAGACTTTCCTATTTTTCAAACCATTTATGTATACAAAATATAAAACAGGATACATCAAAAACACATAAGTGAGCTCAGAGTGTCAAAAATAATTGATTTAACAAAAAATGCAAGGTATAAAATCAATCATCACAGTTAATGACTCTCATTCTTTTGATATGTTCTTTAAACAATTTTAGTGGTAAACTCTTAGTTAAAGGGTCTACAACCATAAATTCAGTGCTTATATGTTTAATTGACACTCGTTATTTCTGAACTTCTTCTTTGACGGAAAAATATTTTAATTCCATATGTTTAGCACCTTTAGAATATTTGTTGTTCTTAAAGAAGAAAACTACTGCGGTATTATCACAATAAATTTTCAAAGGCTTAGCAATACTATCAATAACTCCAAGCCCTGAAATAAAATTCTGTAACCATAAACCATGAATCGTGGCTTCAAAACATGCCACAAACTCAGCCTCCATAGTGGATGCAACAATGACAAACTGCTTTGCACTTTTCCATGAAATAGCCCCTCCGGCTAAAAGATATAGATAGCCAAAAGTAAATTTTCTACTATTTAAATATCCAGCAAAATTTGAATCCGAGTATCCAATTACCTCAAGATTATCATATCTTTTATAAGTGAGCATATAATTCTTTGTTCCTTGCAAATATCTAACCACTTTCTTTGCAGCTTTCCAATGATCTAATCCCGGGTTACTTTGATATCTACCCAATATACCAACAGCAAAACTAATATTTGGTCTAGCGTATGTTTGAGCATGCATTAAGCTCCATACAATAGATGCATAAGAAATATTTTCCATTTGCTTGCATTCCAATTCGTTCTTTGGACATTACATGAGACTAAATTTGTCTCCCTTTTGAATTGGAACAACACTTGCTAAACACTTTTCCATATTAAATCTCCCTAAAATTTTATTAATATAAGTTTTCTGAGATAGACCCAATAATCCTTGTGATCTATTTCGAAATATTTCAATTTCAATCACATAGGTTGCCTCTCTCATATCTTTCATTTCAAAGGTTTTAGAGAGAAATTTCTTGGTATCATACAACAAACCAAGATTGTTACTAGCAAACAAGATGTCGTCAACATACAAGATCAAAAATATAAACTTACTCTCACTGATCTCCAGATGTATACATTGATCAACAATGTTTTCTTTATATCCTAAGGAAGTTATGGTATTATGAAACTTAAGATACCATTGAAGGGAAGCTTGTTTAAGTCCGTATATTGACTTCTTAAGTTTACATACCTTTTGAATTTTTCCTTCTATTGTTCCGTTTATTCCATGTAGACCTCTTCTTCCAAATTCCCATTAAGAAAAGCGGTTTTAACATCCATTTGATATAACTCAAGATCATAATGAGCTAATAATGTCATAATGATTCTAAAAGAGTTCTTATTGGAAATAGGTGAAAAATTCTTTTTATAATCAATGCCGTTTTTCTGACTAAAACCTTTGACAACAAGTCTGACTTTATATCGTTCAATTTTGCCATTTTGATCACGTTGGGTTTTAAAAACCCATTTACATCCAACCGTTTTACACTTTGCAGGCAAATCAACAAGTTCTCAAACTTCATTCTGTTCCATAGATTTCAATTCATCTTTCATAGCATCAATCCATTTAACAGAATCAATACTTTCTATGGCTTGTGAAAATGAAACTGGATCTTTTTCAATTCCTATATCAAAATCTGACTCTTGTAAATATACCACATAATCATCAGAAATAGCAAACTTTCTTTCTCTTTGAGATCTTCTTAATGCTATTTCTTGTGATATATTTATAGTAGATTTATTAGCAAAATTATTATTATTGAGTGTTTGATTATTAGGTTGTCCTTGTACATTGTTAAATTGCTTAATAATAGGAACAACATTTCCAGAAGTTATGGGTATAGGAACTTGCACCCTAGCTTCTACTATAATCACATTCCGTGATTCGTTACTCCCACTAGCTTCACCATTTTCAATATGCCTAGCATTTTCAGTTTCAACAATTTTTGGACTATGATTTGGACAATAAAATATATACTCTTTAGACTTTTCTGGATAACCAATGAAATAACCACTAGTTGTCCTTAGATTCAATTTCTTTTCATATGGATTATAAATTTTAACTTATGCCGGGTAGCCTCAAATATGAATATGCCTTAAACTAGGCTTCTTACCAATCCATAACTCAAAATGAGTTCTTGGAATTGCTTTATTAGGAACCCTGTTTAACAAATAAATGACAGTCTTTAAAGCATACATCCATAATGATAACGGTAAAGAAGAATTGCTCAATATACTCCTAACCATATCCATTAAGATACGATTATGCCTTTCTGCTACACCATTTTGTTATGGTGTTCCTGGCATAGTGTATTGTGCACAAATGTCATGCTTTTCAAGGAATTTGGCAAATGGATCTGGACATTGTCCAAATTCACTATATTTTTCATAATATTCCCACCTCTATCTGATCTGATAATTTTCACCTTTTTGTCTAATTACCTTTCAACCTCATTAACATAGATCTCAAAGGCATTTACTGCTTGAGATTTATCATGCAGTAAATGTACATAACCATAACGTGAAAAATCATCTATAAAGGTGATAAAATATTTTTCTCCATTAAAAGATGGAGCATCAAAAGGTCCATATATATCGATATGTATAATTTCAAGAAGTTATGTACTTCGTGTGGCTTCTTTCTTTGTGTGTTTAATATATTTGCCTTTAATACAATCCGCACACACATTAAGATCAGTAAAATTTATGTTTGGAAGAATTTCATATTTTACCAATCTTTCTAATATTTCTTTGGAAATATGTCTCAAACGTTTATGCTACAGAAAAGCTAAACGTTCATCTACTATACCACGTTTAACACCAAAATTATGATGTACGGTTAGTAGAGTTTCAGTAAAAAGATGATCAAGTTTCAACCTATACAAACCATCATGTAGGATACCAGAACCAATAAAATGATTATTTTTAAATAAACTAAAACTTTCATTCTCAAATTTAAAGTTAAAACCAGGAATATCAAGTTTAGACAAAGAAATTAAATTTTAGAAACAGAAGGTACATAAAGAATTTGAAACAAATCTAAATGATGTCCAGTATCCAAAATCAAACGTAGTGCCAACAGCCTCAAGTGGATCTTTGACTCGATTCCCCATAAAAACAAAATCTTTATTTGGATTTGTAGTTTGGGTCATAAAGAATCTCTACAATGTATTTGATACATGAGTGGTTGTACCAGAATCAATCCACCAAGTGTTATAAGGAACTTCAGTTAAATTTGATTCGAAACATATGAAAGCACTAGGCTTACCTATCTTTTTAAACCATGTTTTACGTTTAAGACAATCTTTTACAAAATGCCCAGATTTTTACAAAAATGGCATTTATCATTTTTGTGTTCCTTCTTGTGGATTTGAGAAGAAGAATGCTCATTTGATTTTATTGGACCATTCTTTTTACCTTTTCTAGCCTTTTTACCAAATTTTTTTCAACTTTTTGATCAATATGATGAACTATATGAGTTCCTTGTTGCTTAAGTCTTGTCTCCTCTTGAACAAGTTTACTAGCCAATTGATTAACATTCCACTTGTCATTAATAGTATTATAATTAATCTGAAATGGCTCATATTGAGGAGGCAAGGAATTTAAAATAAATTATACAAGAAAAGACTCATCCACGTTCATTCCCAATGTTCTTAGTCTTGCTGCTATATTTGTCATTTCAATAATGTGCTCATGCATGCTACGTGATCATCAACTTTCATAGTGGTCAAATTAGTCATTAATGTCACAGCTAGAGACTTATCAGCACTTTTGAAGCGCTCCTCTACAAATTTCTTAAATTCCTTAGCATTTTCAGTTGTAGGAAGAGCGACCTTAATGTTGTTTGCAATAGTCATTCGCATAAACATAAGGCTTAATCTGTTCGATCTTTCTCAAGCATTATAGAAAGATTTCTCTTCTTCACTGCTTTTATCAGTGAGATCAAAAGGTTTTTCTTCTCGAAGTGCAACATCAAGATCCAATACACCTAAGTGAAATTGAACTTGTTCACTCCAATCAGAAAAATTTAATCCGTTAAATTTAGGAACAGATGAAGCAATTGAATGAAGAGAAACAGGAAGTGATGCTACAAAGAATAAAAAAAAAAAAAATGCTCTTTTAAATTAATATGTTGAGCTTTAAACATATGAAAAACATATATACATATATTAGAAACAATAAATTTATATCATAGTTCTCCTTTGGGTGATACTAAGATATATCATGATAATTTAGATTAAATCGGTAATTGTATATACTCTAATAAGATTATATGATATCTTTGGATATACAATTCAAATCTAATTGAGTATTTCAATTACCATCCTCATGTTCATCAATAATAAGAAAGTGATTTACCTTTGGATAATTCTAAATATATCTTATCATTAATGATTTTCAAGATACCCTTTCATTATGCATATAATAATCATAATGTCATTTATTATTTTATGCATCAACGTTAATGGGCAATTGAATATAATTTTGTATTACACAATTCAAAATTCACAAATCTTAAAATTCGGTCACTTTGGTGACTAACGAATTTACAATGACGTGAATTTACTTTTTCATAGTGTAAAACATGTAAAATATAATTTAACAACTATACTTTATCTACAATACATATTATTAACATAAATATTACAATACTTAACACTATGTTAAACATCAAGTACAACATATATAGATAAAGAAATCATATTAATATATTTCACATGTATCCATAAATTGAAATTAATATGAGATGAAGAAATTAATTATATTTCATCTACAACACCTTGAATTATTAATAAGCGGAAGTATTATAGGCATCATCAATAATTCCAATTTACAATTTAGAGAGAATACATAATATATACAATTAATGGAAAATCATAAATCCTTAACTCAAGCTCTGATACCACATGTTAGCTTTTAACAATTGACATTAGACATTAGGATCTTAGAATTTTTATGATTTTCACAACAATAAAATGTACTTTATTTACATACCTAAATCCATATGCAAACTTAGATTGG
Source organism: Litchi chinensis (assembly GCA_019925255.1). NCBI lineage: Eukaryota > Viridiplantae > Streptophyta > Magnoliopsida > Sapindales > Sapindaceae > Litchi > Litchi chinensis. The sequence goes on along the minus strand of CM034462.1, from coordinate 11,336,025 downwards.
CGATGATAAAGAAATGAAAACTGTGTTTCTCTCTCTTGATCCCTTTCTTTCAATAAACATACACACTTGATTGATGGTAAATTGATAATGTGTTATCACTATTTATAGGATAGAGAGAGGACCCGTTTCAAAAGAATTTATTTACTTAATTAATGTACGGCCATTAATGTACATAACTCTCCATTAAATTGAAATCATTCAATCTTTTGAAACGAATGACCATTTGAATTCCCATTTGAATTCCTTAAATTAATATTTTAATGACTTCATTAATTAATTTATTTATTAAACCTTTATGAATATTAATCACATGTAGCCACATCCAACAGTACATACAATTTTTGAGGCGTGAAAATATCACCACTCTAAAATATTTTTGAGGCTCAACCTTGTTCATAAGCCTTCTCTAGAGCAGACTTTCCTATCCAAGGCCGTGCAGGTTTGAGGGATCCACTGGGCTTTAGCTTTATTCCCTTTAACTTTTAATTTTCTTTTTCTTTTATTTATTTTTAAAATTTTTAAGCTTACTATCTAGAGTCACAGGCTTTAAAAATCAAGTCTGGACCTTATAACTTAAAATCTTGGATGCGGGAGTGGTCCTAAATTTGAGGAGCTTGGCCACTCGTCCTAACTGACACTTTTAAATCAAACAGATCCATTTCAGTCAGTTTTAGATTGGTTCACTTGACAAAGTTTTATTGGATTAGTTCTTTTTTCTAAGATTCAATCTCAGAGTAACCATTTTTACACTCCTATAGAATTGCATCCGCACCCTTTCGTAAGTACACCTCGTTAGAATACTTCTTTTATAAAATTAATTTTTATTTCAAAAAAAAAATTTAGTGAGATTTATCTAAAAATATAATACAATGAAATTAAAGAAGTAAATTAACTCTTTTATAAAATTATAGGAAAAAAAACCCCACTCCGTTAGTTAGAAAAGGTCCATTTAGTTAAATTAAATTGACACGTATTTTTATCTTTTACCAAGTGTTTTATTCAAATTTATAGTATCAATTAAAAAAAAGGAGAAATTTCATTTTATTCCCATAATTTTGGAAAACCTTTTTTTTTTTAACTAGAAATATGTTTAGGTCTTCTGTGGTCTTTTACATTTCAAATATATATACACATCATTTTAGTCCCTCTAACTAGATTTTTAATGGTTAAAGCTAATAGAAAATGCTTACTGACTATTTTATCATTAATCTAAAATTATCTAAGTACTCTTTATAAAAATTAATAAAATAAAATAAAAAAATTTAAATCCACACCATCCATCAAGTTTTGATGGATGGTGGAGATTTAATTTAAAAATTAATAATTAAATTTAAAAATTTTTAAAAAGTAATAAAGAAACAATTAACCAAAAATTTATCTGATTTGACGGGACCCTTTCCAAATCCCTCTTCTGAACCTGAGAAAGACCCTGTAGCACCCCGATAGAACTCCAACGAACCTTAACTTTGGCTCGAAGAAATCTCATCGGAGCACTGAAACTTACTTTAACTTGTTTTATAGCTCATTTAATAGGTGATAAGGGTAAAAAATTTTCGTTTTTCTAATGGAAATTCGGCAGTATGCCGGCTGTTTATTGAACTATGTCATACTGCAAATTTCAAAGAGAACTTAAAAACACTTCTATAGCAATCAATCTCAACTACCAAGGGCCTCTGATCTGCATCCCAAAACCAATTTCACCATAAAAACCACAATTGCAAAATAAGATTAAAAAAAAAACTAAAGCTTTTCAACTTTCATCTTCATAAAACGATTTTATAAAATCTATGCATCCAAAAACTAATATTTATATTTACAATTTCCACCATGATTTGATTCAAAATATACACATGACATAAACATGAAATATACAAGGTAGTAGAGATCGTCCGTCCGTCGATCTGCGCGTCCGTCTGAGCCTCATCTATTGGACGACTCACTCATGTGTGACTTGCTCCTGCACCTGAAGAAGAATTTTTAAGAAACACATTGGAAACAAACTGTGAGTAAAACTCAATGAGAATTACAGTTTAATAAAACTAAAGAAAAACAGTTTCATTCTTTTCTAAAATATTTTATCGAAACTCGTTCGAAAACTGTTTTTCAAGTTCGTTCCCAGTCTTTTTCTTAAACTTTCTCATTTTCTTGTCTTAATGGTAACCCAGAGAAACTACTCCTATCGTGGCAGCATAAACACTCTCGCTTGCCACTAGGAATTAATGAATCTGCCCTGTGTAATCGTCGATATGTAAACTCTGGGCACGCGTTACCCTCTCGCAATTGGTCCGATCTACACTACCCTTATACGTGCAGAGGGTGACTCAACTGACTCTCTATCTTAGGGGTTGTCCAAACCCCACAGTGATTCTCTCACATCTACTGTACACGCATAGGGTACTCAACTGGACACTTAACTAGGGCTAAGGTAAATCATAGGCGTACTAAAATACTTTTTCTCAGTATTTTATAATAAATTCATTCTTAAAATAGAAAACCTAAAATGTTTTATTCTAACACATCTCGGTATGAAAATATACTCAACTCAAAACTCACATGTTAGAATCTTAGTATAACTTCAATAAACCACTTAATTACATAATAAATAAATTCATATGACCAATAAGTAAAATACATTCATTCATATATACATAAGAAATAAAACTTAAATAAAATAACACTTGAATCACTAGCTTTCTACTCACAAAATGTCCTCCGATAGATAACGATTTTCCTCCAGAAGCCTCTGAAACTTTCCGCTTTCACCCTAAAACATCAAATACTCATTTAGAATCACTAAACTCACTAATACAAAGTTATAAATAACTTCTAAGGTTATTAACTCTATAAAAGTCTTTTTACGCCTAAACTTTTTCAATTAAGTTTTAGCTTATCTAAGGCTTTCGAATTCTGATTTCTTTTTACGAATCCTATTTATTATCACCTAGGAATACCCCGGTATACTCTAAATAATTTTCTGAAGTTTGAAACGAAAAATCCTCATTTTTGACCCCATTTGGTCAAATGCTACCTAGGGAGAAATCCTAGGTTTTCTTCATTCTGTTTTTGCTCTAATAATCTCCCTAACTCTCATTTAGGTCAGTTATAAAGCAAATTCAGAAAGAAACGACCGCTGGGTGGGTGTTCCTAATCAAAAACTACCTTTTTTCAATACTTTTTAATGCACATTTTTACCTCTATCATGCAATAAACTCATTTCCTTCATATCTAATATTCTTTCACTCAAATATGATCAAACATATTCATTTCATACATCAAAAGAGTGTTTTTACATGAAATTCGTTAATGCTTTTCAACTAAACTAAAAACATTCAACTTGACCCTACATTTTTGATTACTCACTTCTATCACTTCGATATGATCTCCTAACCTTCAAAATACTTAAATTTAAGCTCAAAATATAAAATCAAAAATAGGGTCACATAGCCCTAACTTGGCCGTGAATCATCCCTCACAAACATCTTCATTCTACTTTCAATTTCCATCACAATAATCACACCAAAACCATCACCAAACAATCTAATTTCAATCTATAAACTCAAATTAAAATTTGAAGCAAAGTAGGGAATGGGTTTCTAAGTCATCCAAGTTGAATCAATACAAGGAAACTCATCTATTTAGACCTCAATCTCACTTCAAACTTGCACAAATAGCTTTGGTTGATGACAAAATGAAATTTGGTGATGAAATACTTGAAGAGATTTGCTTGAGATCCCTTGATCCCCTCTCTTCCTTGGCCGACAACACACACACTCTCCCTCTCGGTTTTTCAACGTGAGAAATGAATGAAAAATTGCAAGAGAGCAAGCTATTTATAGTGGGGAATTTTTCCATTTTGACCCCTAAATTGATAAGTTTAATGCTAATTGGTCCACTTGTCACCACTTAAACCCACTAATTCTTCCACCAATAAAATGACTCCAAGTGGCTCTCTAATATCCACAAACTAAATTACACTTGGCTAATATCTATTGATGAAACTTTTATATCCTTTTTTACTTTATTCATGGGCTTATCTCATTTTATATTCTCCCGTATCACTCCCCAATACTATGGGGTCCTTCAATCGACATCCTACTCGTGATGCAAAAATAAATTCAACTTTAAATAATACTACTGGAGTGATACTAGTAAACCGTAATCATAATCAAGGGTTTACATGGTTTCCTAATGAAAGATATGAGTTGAAACCCATATCTCCAACATCAGTTCTTTCCGTTATTCATTTGAGAAATCTTCAACATCAACATTAGTTATTCAACTGGATCAAAACAACCCACAATTTGAACCACATATGATATTCTTCATCATCAATCCATACCAATATCAAACCCACATTTTTCCTCATCAATTGGTACCAACAAAAAACCCATGCATTTTTTTTCTTATTGTCACATGTCAACCTCAAATCTATAGTTGAACATTTTCTTATTAGTTTAAGTTCTTAGATTTGTTAGTAACTAATATGGCATCTAAGTTTAACGGTACCTGGTTCAAACCCTTTCTTTTTTCTTTATTTTAAATTCTTATTACACATGTTATAATGGTATGTAATGTTTAGCATATGTCCTACATCTATCATCTATTCACATTACACGTGACATGGTGTGTCATGTATCAACCTCAAGTCTTAAATATTATAGTTGAGCTCTTTTTTTTCTATTAGTTTAAATTTTTGAGTTTAATGGTAATTAACACTTACCAAATTAAGCTTTTGTGTCTGGTGGAAATTTTTAATGAAATTATGGCTACTTTATGGTGCTTCAATTCCGATAAACATTGTGACAAAATTTCACAATTTTGTTTTCTTTAGCTCATAGTTTATTCAAAGAATAGTTTTCTCTTTGAAAATGATTGATTGAGGTGGCATGCCGGCATTTGATTATATGCACCACTTTTTCCCTTTACCAAATGTTATAGGTAAGTTTGGGAAAAGAATTTGCAAAAAAAACATTTATGTCTAAAGATGTTTAAGCAAATTAAAAAAAAAAAAAAAAAAAAAAATCCATTCAGTGTTTCTAAGAAAACATTTCAAATGCTTATCTATTAAGGGTGCATATTATTAATTATTAGTGAAAATAAAAATAAATCAAACTTTATTAGAGTTCCAATGGAGTATTTTTGACAAGATCCATCTCGACTTCTATCTCAAGTTCAAGAGGATCTTATGAAAACTAAAGTCTTTTCTGATTGAAATCTGGATTTATTGAAAATCTTTTAAAATAATCATCATAATTCTAATAATCACTTTGATCAAAATATAAGATGAACAAATAAAAAAATCTTTACATTTCTTGTGTTGGATCCATACACTGAATATATAAACTATTCATAGAATACTTTGAAAAAATATTTCATTTGTAAAAGTATTTTTGAAACACATTTAAGAAATTTGGTAAATAAAAGCAATAATATACACAATGTAATTATTTCATCATCATGTGGCCCTTCTTGTGATTTGCAATATTCTACATAAATTTGTAACGGATACATAGAAAAAAAAATGAGTTTCATAATAGAGTAAACGTTAACGGCCAGTGAGTGAATATAACTTTTATGAAAAAAATATTTCTAAATAAAACATAGTATATAACTAGTAATAATACAAAATCATTTCTAAAAAAATGAAATTTAATAAAAATCTCATATCTTAATAAGACTGTAAACTTATATATAAATTATCTTTATAATTTTAATAATATAAAATATAAAAATCTATAATCTATAAAACTTTTTAAAAATATCTTTATATAAATCTAGTGTTTTATAAATCTTCATCTGTACTGATTAAACTCATCCTAGATCCATTTAAAATCACATAAACTCGATTTAGAACTTATAGAAAAATTAACTAATTTTTTGAAATCCATATCCTATTGAAATAAAACTACTTATCTAGATAACTTAAGCACCCAAATATTTGGTTCAACCTCTCGGAATTTTCTTCATATTTTTCTTCTCCCTCTTCCTCTTCTTTTCCTTCTTCTTTCTTCTTTTCTAGCCAATTTCTGTCCTCAGTCTTTTTTCTGATTGTGCTCATCCAATCACATATATATATATATATATATATATGGGGCAGTTTCAAACGCTTTCTTCTATGCTTAAATTGTTTATCATGCCTAAAAGTGAGATGCCTATCCCAATTCAATTAAAAAAAATGTCACTCACACATGAGGTTGCTACGTCTATGTGTTCTCTTTAATATGTATATTTTGCTTTTGATTATTAATTTGTGTGCAAAGAAATAACTTGTTTTGTTTTACTTTTATCTATTTCTCAGCCAACAAGCAATTTTGTCATTTTCCAATTTCAACTTTTACTTGTTTGTATCCAATTTGACTTTTCTTGGCTCTACACCTCATTTTATCTCTTTTGCTTTCCTTGACTTTTCTTTTACTCTTTCAATTAACTTGCTTTCATGATAAATGTCCAATTTTCTTTTTTCTTTTTCTTTTTCTTTTTTTTTTTAAAAAAAAATACCATTTACTTATTTTAATATTATGTATTACATTATCCTTTAAAAAAAAAAAAAAAAAAAACCATCTACCATTTTACCTTCTTTTTTTTTTCTATCGACCATCATTTTTATCAAAACATTTATCTTGTAAATTTTCACTTTGCACCCTACCTTTTGCTATGATCTTTTTTTTTTAATATATATACTTAACTTTCTTAATTTCTTTTTTAAAATGAGTATATATATCTATACACCCTTTCATTTCTAAAATTTGAGTCGGACCAAATTAATAATAATAAATTAGATTTTAATTAATCTCTTAACTTCACTTGGATTGGAACCTTACAATTTTAATTAAATAGTTTTTAGTAAGAGATAATCCTTAAAAACCCCTTGAAAACAAAAATAATCCCATTTTATCCTAACTTTTAAAAATATTAGCCAGAAACCCTCTACTGTCCCCTAGAAGCAGTTTTTATTTAAATTTTAGTAGTTTTGTAACAAAAAACACAAAAAAAAACCAAAATACCCTTGTAAATTTAAAAAATTAAAAATTTAAATAAAAACTACTCTTACTATATTAAAAAATAAAAAGGTGAAACACAAAAAATTATTCAATTACCAAACTACCCTTTGAGAACAAAAATAAAAATATAAAAATAATTAAATAATAAAAATTGAAATAAGGATTATTGTTAAATAAAAATTAAATAAATAAAATAAAAAAATTTTCATCACATCTATCTATCCAGAGATTAATTAAAAAAATTAAATTATTAACTAAAAATCAAATAAATTATTTATTTAATTACAAATATTTTTTAATTAAAATTAAAAAATAAATTAAAACAAAAAAGATGAAGATTTAAGCATCAAAAATCTTTGAAGTTAGAAGATCTAGCAAGATCTTCAAAATTTGCATTAAAGAAAAAATATAAACAAATAAAAAGAAAGCTAAAATTACATTAAACAAAAAACAATTAAGTAGATTTCATTACATCACAACATCACACATCAAACAAAAAGTTCATCCCTACAATTGCATCAAACAAACTTCTGCAATTACATTATATCAAACAAACAAATTTCATTACATCAAACAAAATAAACCAAATTTCATATGCATAAAACCCAGTAATCTCCACAATTACATCAAAAGTTCATCCCATCACATCAAACCTACAAAACCCAATAATCACTCATCCAGTAATCAAAAAACTCAGGCACAGTGCCTATAGACCTTTGCACCGTCGCACCGCTCCACGACGAAGGCACATAACCCATCGTTCCTTACCGTTCTCTCCATCTCCTTCACGAACCACGTCGAGAAAAACGCTCGCACGATCTAATCCACATCCATACTATTGCACTGCTCGATGTAACAGCACTCAACCCTCCATTCCTAGTCGTCCTCTCCATCTCCTTCACGAACTAGTGCACCATGGACACCACATCGAAGATCCTATCGAAGAACAAACCAACATCATCGCTTGTATAATCAAACTCGGCAGCAACGATGAGGTACAATGGTATGTTGAGCAATGATAGGTTAGGTTTTTGAATGATGATGGTGCTTGGATAAGATGTGTGAGAGAGATAGAGAGAGAGAGAGAGAGTAATGGTAGAGAGAGAAAGAGAGAGAGTAGTGGTAATGGGGAGTGTAATAGGTGGTGATGAGTAATGACAGAAAGGATATGGAAAATTTTTTTATTTTTATGTTTTCCTTTTTTATTTAATTAAAATCTTAACAAATGGTATATAGCTATCATCCATTTATGTTATCAATGCCAAATGACATTTTTACCCTCAAAAACTAATGGATCCGTTATTTTATTTTCATATTCACTATTCTATTTAACGATTGAACTATTTTGACTATTATTTTCAAAACCAATGGTGGTTTGATAGTATTTTCAATTCTAGGGGGTAAATTAATAATAACCCTTTTTAGTAAACATATTAATCACAAATAAAGAATTAAGTTTCATTTTTCTTGTTAGGATTTATGATTGATAAATGCACCTAAAAGCAAAAGCAATATTTTTCATGGATAAACATTTATCAAAAAAAAAAAAAGCACAGGTCAATGTGGTTTGATGGTTGAGAGTTCTCATTCGTTTGAGATGACACAGATTCCAGTGTCTGCAAGTACATAGTACTTATTCCAACAAAACTCCTCAGGTACTCTTCTATTTGAAGAAGGGTTTCAATCAAATAGTACAACATAGATATTAAAGAAAATTTGACAATAAATTATGCTTATTAGAAGGATTTGTCATTTGTTGAGTTTTCAAGAAGCTTTACACGCCATCTTTTCTATTTATTATGCTCATCAGAGATCCAACCCATTTCCATGACTTCCTTAAGAAGTAATTCTAAAAATTTCTCATACTATTACATGTCAACCTCAAATCTTAAATACTATAGTTGGATCATTTTCAATCAGCTTAAATTTTTAAGTCTGATGGTAACTAACGCATACAAAGCAATGGCAAACTCAAGATTATCAATGGCTTTGGTCCTATCCTTCTTTGCTATTTTCAACACATTGTCTAAGTCCATACAACCTATCATCTTCTAGCTCAGCTCTTCTGCATTAAACTCAAAACCATATCAAAATATGTTTTCATTTCATCACTAAACACATTTCCACTATCAACCACCATGCCACCTATTCCTTTAATTCCCTTATTGCCCCTTTCAAGATCCATAATAAGTTGCCCTGTCCCAACCTCCTATACAAACATAGCCCCATCTTCTAACGTGGATACCAAATTCTTCCTTCCATTCAATAGCTCCACTGCTACCACCATTCCTTTGTGCCTTTGATGCAATGCATTAAAATCCAAGTATCTGATTCCAAAGATCAACGATCTCTTATAAATCAACTCATCTGATCGTGCAACATATAAGTCTGTCTCTACCGGATCCAATGCTACCCCAAGAATTGCATAAGGAAATATGATTGTGAGCTGGAATTCTCATCTTTCAAGTCATCAACTAGTTCGAAGATCGGTGTAGTGACCATGGTACCTGTTACAAAATTGTCTATTAATGGAGTCTAACACAATTGATTGTAAGAAATTAACAATAATAACAAAGTATTTGGTCATTTTATAACTTTAAAACTGTAAACAAATAACCTTCAACTAGAGTGGTACCTATATCCATTGGATATATATATTTAATGGAATGATTTTGACATTACAGAATTGAATTTTGCATGGAAAAATAGAGAATCTGAGTCTAAATAAAGATTTGATATATGTAATATCAATGTTTCAAAACTCGTTATTCGACCAGCGACCCAACGAGCAGTGAGTAATCAGTAATTCGATAAGTAATCGGCAAGTACTCAAAAAGTATTGTTCAGGGGGTAAATTATAATTTTTGAAATTTAAAAGCGTAAACTAAAATTTCTTTAAATGTGAGAGGCCATATCGAAATTATCCTTACCACATATATAAAACACACCAAATCAAAACCCTTATATTCATTCTCCCTCTCTCTTTCTCTCTCTCTCTCTCTCTCTCTCCCTTCTTCTTTTTCTCTTCCTCTCTCGTCACTCTGCTCTCTTTAACATCATCGTCGTCGTTGCCGTTCTAATGAGTCGTCGTCATAGTCGCCGTTCCAGTGAACTGTCACTGTCGCCGAAGTCAAAGCCCATCCCTCTTCATCGTCACCGGCCCTCTCTTTCCTCTACATGGCGGTTCAAGTCTCTTTCTCTGCTAGTTCAAGTCTCCTTCTCTTGCCCTTTATGTCTTTAACACTGTTTTCTTAAGTTGCCGTCGTAGCTGTTGTCTCTTTCCTTAAATCGTCATCATTGCCGAACTTTATGGGTGAGTGTTTCACACTTCCATTTTTTTTATTAGATTTTCATTTGTATGATTGTGATTTGTTTTGTTGTGAGTGGATTTTAGCTATTTTTTGTGGTTTTTAGGATGATTTCTGGTGAATTTGTGATGATTGACTCACCGAGTTGGGCCGAGTGCCCACCTTTGGTGAGCATTACCTCCAATCCGGGGGTTCTTGGATTGGTGGAGTGCTGATCCATGAGAAGGCGGCGAGAAACCAGCAAAATTTGCCGAGTTTTTAAACCATGTGTAACATCAATTATAATGAACACATTCTGAAAAATAATTATATTTACTGCAAATGTTATCTATGTTTTTCATAATAATTAATATTCAGTTATAATAGAACCATTATTTTAGTGTACGTGCATCACCACCAGAGATAAGAAGCGATCCGTCTTGGCTGATTTGTCACGTGCAGAAGAGCAGCAACTGGTTTAGGGACAGGGAGAGTATGCGCGGGAGTTGAAGACAAGCTATTATACAAGTGAATTGAACCTGAACCTGTTGTGGTAGATACATGAGAAGCAGCAAGGAAGGTGTTCCTAGCAAAGACAAGGCCTCACTGTGGCGACCGGCTGCTGGATAGTTACATAAATAATATAATGCATACGTGAGAATAAAAAAGAGAAAGGAACCAAGTATAAACTTCCAATGCATAATATATCTGGTAAATTGCTGAGCCGTTGTGGAAGACTTGAATGCTGCTTCTTCCATTGAAATATTTCTTTGAGAGTGATAGATTTTCTCTAAGAAGCATTTGTACCATGGAAAGAAATGAAGAAAAGAAAAAAGTTAACGAAACACAATTGAGGTACCTATTTCCTAAGGATTAATGAGAAACATCAAGTGTAATTTGTATATCGATAAAAGTCAATATCATCAATGCTTAGTTGTGTCTATGACATTTTCCAGCTCGTGTACTATGAAGATTTATTTTTTTCCAGCTCATGCACTATAAGAAATTGTTTTTTTCAAGCTCAAGCACTATAAAGAATTATTTTTCCCCGATCATCCTCTATGAAGACTTATTTTTTCTAGCTCTTGCACCATAAAGATTTATTTTTTCCAGCTCGTACGTGCTGAATGAGGATTTATTGCACTATGAAGAATTAGTTTTTCCAACTCAAGCATTATTAAAATTTATTTTTTCCAGCTCGTTCAGTATGAGGATTTATTGCACTATAAAAAATTAATTTTCCAGCTCGTGCACTATTAAAATTTATTTTTTTTGCAGCACGTGTACTATGAAGATTTATTGTTTCCAGATTTTGGAAAAACAACCAAACGGTAATGTTACGCCATAACGCATACCACAATATCTAGTAAAAGTGCTTAAATACCACGTTAGCTTATTCAATTTGATTTTAAATTAATTTATAAGGTAAATATAACAGCTATAAGTAAATATATGAATTAGAATTGTCAACAATTATTTTTCTATTTGGAAACTAGTAACTTAAAATAAGTTTATGGTGGTCAAATTTTTTCAGATTTTAAAAACTATATTATCAAATAAAAATATGTACCTAATATGCTGCTGAAAGTTTAGTCGGACAAACTAAAAAAATTTAAACACTAGGTATCTATTTGTAGTTTGAGAAATCTTAATGATTCTTGGATTTGAATTCTTCATTGGAAAATGAGAATATGATTATTATTAAAAGTTATTATTATTATTATTGTTGTTGTTGTTGTTGTTTTTTGAAAAAAGAGAACACACACACATAATGACTCATTTAAATGTGTTCATTTTTGTTTACCTAATGTATATGCATTTGATTGCTCCATTTGATACAACTTCTTGCTCCAATGCGTACAAGGTGCGTCAGAAAACATGATTGTAACTGGCTTTTATAATTTGATATTTCTTATTAGATTTTTTATATCTTGATCATAATTACATAATTAACTTACATACAAAATAATTCTATATGTGGTAAAACATAATGCCATATTTGGTGAAACTACTTTTATTCTGATTCACACTTCTATAAAATGTCAAAGTGATTCTATATTTTCTCAAATTATTTCCATTGTTATTCATTCTTCTATAAATATAAAAAATAATTCTATAGTTGTCTAAATTTACTAACTCTATTTATATTTTTATATGTGGTGAACAGTGATTCCATAGGTGGTTAAACTTACTTCCATCCTTATTTATATTTCTATTATATGCAAAAATAATTCAATACTTAGTTAAACCACATTTCTTTGTACTTCCGATGTATGATGAACAAATATGATGCCATATTTAGTTAAATTTACATTCATCTTTATTTAAATTCTATCTGTGATTAAAATTAGTTATATATCTTATTAAATTTATTTTCATATTTATATATACATTCTATTTATGATTAGAAGTAACTCAATTTAATATATTTATTTCCATATTTGCCTTTCGAGCAATATTGGCTTGTTGCATATTTGAATAAATTACTTTCATTCTTACTTAAACTTCTATTGACTAGCATCAGAGGAGAAATGGCAGGAATTGAGGATGTGAATAATTTATTTTCGCCTGTTTTGGAATGTGCAAGTGAAGAGAGTTCCTATAGAATACTTTTATTGAGGTGATAATTTGGTCTAAAACGACAAGAAGGGAAAAAATTCTCCTGCAGCCAAATAATAAAAGCTATATCAAGAAGGCATCTACAATAAGAGGAAAATGAAGAACAAAAATTCTCCTGCAGTATAAATTGATCAAGTTGTTTACATATTGACTTGTTTAGCGAATTTGCATCTCTATATATTTATTTATTTATTTATTTATTATTATTATTATTTGCTATTCAGGGGAGAACCATAGTTTAAGATTTGGCAAGGTGATTCGCTGGATCTTCACTAGAAATGAAGCCATCCTAACGATTTCATTTTCTTTATTTTTCATAATTTTAAATTTAACTATTGTTAAACATCAACCATCAACCATGACATTCAAGCAATAAAACAAAAAATTAAAACCGAGCTCGAAATGAAGCAAAAGACTCCAATAAGCTTGTGTTCTTCAACCGGTGGTCGGATTTCAATCATAAAATTTTCTCTATTTCTCAAGTGCTCGACCTTTTTGTTTGCTCTCCTTTGTGTTTTGTTTCTATTTGTACGTTTCTAATGCACATTTTCGTCAATCAGAACATCACCCATACCCATTGCTTTTATACATGAGTCAATAACTGCCAAGAGCACTTATAAGGTAACTATTTTCAACTGCTTAGGTAGTTAGTGCATCCAATACAACTACTCGTTGGATTTTGGGTTAGGGTCTAGGCCATCTTGGGTAAACCAACACCTAATTAACCCAACATCTCTCACTTACACAAAATGTGACAGAACCCAACCTGGATTCCCTCTATTGAACCCAGTGGGCCTGTCAGGCATCCCACGAAACCCTTCTGAGGTCCAGCTAATAGGACCCAAAAGAACATCATGGAGTGAACCCATATCTACAAACAACTTGGCCAAGTAATGTATCTGAAAACATTTTCATAATTATAGCTAATAACATTATTTAAAGTAGACATGTCAACGTGATTACATAAAATATCTATAAAATATTGTTCAATCTTTAAAATATGCATAATAGCATAATCAATAATAACATTAAAACCCAATGGTTACAAAAGAAAATAAAATGTTGCGTCATCAGTCGTCTAACCCGCCTGGTCTAATCGCAGCGAATCGATACCTTAATTCCTTGTTCCTGCACCTGGGAGGTTTTTGTAACATAAAACCAAAATAGTTTGTAAGTTATAAAACCTAGTGAGTGCAAAAGAGTTTTTGCTTAATCTAAGTTTAAAAATTTCCTCCCGAAAAACATTTTTCTTTAAAATACTTTATTTTTCTAAAAACTTGGATTTTATAAATTTTCCTTTAATGTTTGAAAAACTTTTCTAAAATACTTTCTAAAATATTTTCTTTCTAAAATCTGTTTTTCATGATATGCTTCTATTTCTAAAATCGATACTAATGGGGAACATAAGGAAAGCTACAACCACATGAACAGGTAGACTAGCTCTACTCAGTGTGGGGGTCACACGGCGGAATATCTATCATCACACTCCGTGAAAAAGCTATAAAGACATCTCGCTACTGCGTGACGGAACTATCATCGCACATCGTAAGCGAGACAATACCCCATAAGTGTAGAAGGTGACTCGACTAACATGATAGATTCTATCCCCCCGATGTTAGCAAGACTAACCCCCCTCCCCGCACCCTCTCCCCCCCCCCCCCCCCCCCCCCCCTCCCCCCCCCCCCTCCCCCTCCCCCCACCAACACTTGCTCTACACTGTGGAGTATACCGGCCGGATCTAATGCTAGAAGGTCTGTCTATTAATAAATTTTGACCATTCCACTAGTCCTTGAAACTCTTTACTCTTTTTTTTTTTTTTTTTTTACTCTTTCTATATTTCAATTAAGCTAATCTTTCATGATAAATATAAATTGTTGATGAGCTAAAAATAATTTATGAGAATCCATATAATACTTGCAAAAATTCTGGAAAATATTTAACATAAAGAAAATTTTTTCACACTCACAGCTTACCGTCCTATCCACTTGCACCACGCTCTAGCGACCTCCTTAGCTCACCTGATCACCTACACTTAGTCACAGATGAGACCTTCACTTAGCTAGCTAAATTATTATCTCTAACTCCTAATCCATACGAGCTGCTAAGAACTGCAATACTATCAGTCCAGCTCGAGCTGCGAGCTCGCACCAACTTGCCCCTCAGCGAGCTCTTGCCTCACTCAGCTCCTCCTGCGAACTCGCACTCCAGCTTAGCCCAAACATGCGAGATGAAGAACAAAAGGCATAGCCCAGCTCACTCTCCAATCGTCCATCTCGACCAGCTGAAATGCACTAAGGGCCTTCTCTAGCCTGCACCTCGCGAGCTACTGCCCTGGCTCACACAACCCATTACCTAACACCTCATTTTCTAGGTTCACATTTTACATTAGCACTAACATACTTCGACCTCAATTTATCTCACATTCATATACTTAACACACTCATTATCAATTCTTCACAAAATTATCAGGTCGCAACCTCATCAGGTTCAGCGACAAAACTAAATCATCTAAAACTATAAATAAACCACCACAAAATCAGCATCATTCTCAGCTATTTCACTTACTAGACTCTTGTTATGCCTTCTGCTTTGCCTCCTCACACGTTTACTACCTCAAATCACCAGATCTACATACCAAAATTTCATTAATCACTTGTTACCAAAGGCTGTTACTCAACACCTTTTCATCAACACAAAACCATTAAAACCTTATTCTTTTTCACCTAAACCTTACCAGATCTAGTTCCTTACCTTTAAATCAGTTTGATCTTCCTCAAAAATGGCAGAAATCCGCTTAAGACCGATGCAGATCTATTCTCTCTTTCTTCCGCCGACAACAACTCTCTCATTCTTTCTCTTTTTCGAATTTTTCTTCTACTGACATATCCACCACACACCTATATTTATAGGCATGAGTTAAGCTCGATCTCACCCTTAGACTTCTTTAAAATTACGCTTTTACCAGATTCTAAAGAATTCTTCACTTTTCCCTAATGTCCTTGTCCTTTCTCATTATTTACAATCTTGTCATTGCTTATAAAATCTTTTATTTTTACCATTTTACCCTCAACTATTAATATTTAATTTTTCTCTCAATCATCCCAGAAACTCTATAAAAATTATTACACTTCCAAACACAATAAAAGAAAAAATCATTTTTATTATTTTA
The DNA here is from genome assembly GCA_019925255.1 of Litchi chinensis. Lineage (NCBI taxonomy): Eukaryota > Viridiplantae > Streptophyta > Magnoliopsida > Sapindales > Sapindaceae > Litchi > Litchi chinensis. The sequence goes on along the minus strand of CM034462.1, from coordinate 11,319,949 downwards.
TAAATAAAATTTATCTCATCCCACACATAGATACAATACAACTTAAGAGATGGCGTTACAAGATGATCCAAACAAAACTCACAAAGAAAACACTGGTAACCCTTTTATGATAAGGAGTACAGACATTTATACAAGCAAATATACCATATGACCTATGAACAACAATGAATGTAATACGGCTTGTTTCTTCAAATCTTAATTGTACTATTATACAAGTGATTGTAAAATTTTTCATTATCATGTCCTAAATTTAACAAAAATTTATTTGTTAAAGTATATTTAATCCCTTAATATAATATGCTTAAGCATATTTAATCCTATAACAGAATATGCTCAATCCTCCAATATTTCATATAATTACAATTGCAATTCCAAGTTGCAATTCATTGACGTGTAAATGCATGAATAAAATTAAATTCATTAAATCTTCATATCTCACTTATGTCCCTCAGTCAACAAAATGACTGATACCATAAAAATATCTCATATATTGTATTATTATAGTCATAAAAGACACATAAATGATATAAACATCACTCCGTTACTTTAAGACAAAGTGAACCTATAACACCCTTTTTCCGAACCTAGTATTGTAAACGGAATATATAAAATACATTTTTATCTACGGATATAAAAGAAATTTTTTTTTTTTTTTTAAAGTGACAAATTTATAAATAAAATGAAATGACAATGACATTTTGGGAAAGTGAAAATTCTCTAGAAAAAGGCATGAATATAAATTTATAGGCAACTTGAGGAGCAATTTTACAAAGGAATGATGACTTATTTAATGTTGAGCAAGTGAAGAAAAATCTAGAAGAAGAAGAAGAAGCTGTCGGCAAACAAGAGTAGAAAACAGATTTGAGAGCAGCAGCCGATCCAAGCTATTTTCCACCGTTTTTGAAGGGTAACCAAGCCATATAAAGGTGAAGAATGAGTCTAGGAGGATTATCAAGCCCGATCTAGTAAGAATCAAGTGGTAAGATTTAGTTTTCATGGTGTTCTTTTAGTGAAAGGTCTGTCAAGAACAACCCATGGACTACGCATATATCTAACGAGATTTTCGTACATAGATCTAGAGGTCTGAAACATCAAATAAGTGGGAAAGCAAGGCAAAAGGCTAGGGAGAAATCGGTAAGTGACTGTTTGAGAAAATGTGTCGTTTTGAAGTAGTTCACTTCTTTTGTTTAAGATGTTAAAGTTCTGCTATAAGAATTCGTTGTGGTTGTGACCTGATCTTATATGAAGAAATTTGATGAAATGTTGGTATGTGTATGGATGTGAAATTTAGGATATTTTGATTCATGGTGTAAGACCTGAAAAATAAATGTTAGGATTTAGTACACATGAGTTAGGGTGAGAGCTCGCAAAGTGCGAGCTGGTGGATACCCGTAGCCCTTTTCAACGCATGTCAAGCTAGACTAGAGCATGAGCTCGCAAAGAGCGAGCTAGATGATGCCCATTCCCCTTTACCGCACCTGTTCGAGCTAGCCTAAGGCAAGAGCTCGTAAAGGGCAAGCTGGACAGTGCCTGTGAATTGAGCTAAGCTAGAAGAAGGTAGCAACTCCCAAAATGGGGTGAGCTGGACAAACAGATCGAGCTTGCAGCTCGGGCTGGACTGGACAGTGTTGCAATCCATTGCAGCCTAGATGAAATTATAAGCTATATTAATAATAGAATTGGCTTTGGATTAAGGTGTTTTATGTGCATGGATGTTCTAAACGGAGATCTCATTTGTATTAAGTGTAGGTGACACGACAAGCTAACAAAGATCATTGAAGAGTAGTTATTGTTAAATCGGGAAGCAAGCTATGAGTGTGAAAATATTTTTATTAATGTTAAATACCTTTTAGTTTATCTTGCAAGCATTTTTTTTATAGATTTCCATTACTTGTTTTAGCTTATAAATGATTTTACGTTTTAACATGAAAAGAAATTATTTATGTATAAAATTGTGAAATAAAGAGCTTTATACTAAGTGAGATGTTATACACTATGTTAGTAAATTTTTATGATGGAAAAGAACTCAATTTGAATTATAGAAAGAGAAAGTTTTCAAAGGCTAGTAGATTACCTAAGTTTATAGATTTTATAGATTCAGCCCCGACCGGTATACCCCGTGGTGTATCGCAAGTGTTGGGAGGGCGTGTCACTAACATCAAGGGGATTAAGTCTATCGTGTTGCCCCCTACACTTATGGGATATTATCTCACTATGCGATGTGCAATGTAGAATTCTGTCGTGTAGTAGCGAGATGTTTTTGTAGTTTTTTCACAATGTGCAATGCTAACTTTTACGCCACATGACCCCACATTGAGCGGCGCTAGATTAGTCGTCATGTGATTGTAGTTTTCCTTAGGTTCCCATTAGTGAGTTTTTAGAAAGAAAAATATATTACTAAAAGTGGATTTTTAGAAAAAAAAATATTTTAGCTATGCTTGGAAAATTTATGAATTATTTTAGCATTTTATGAATCTTTTTTAGTAAAAAATTTCATCATGTTTTACTCATGACTACGAGCTTTTGAAATCGCTTAGCAAGTTTATTAAATACAAGTTTTTAGAAATGAAACTATTTTAAACAGAAATTCTTTTCAAATGCTTTTTGGAAGGGAGAATTTTAAAAGATTAGCATTAAATAGAAAATCTTACACACTTACTGACATGACCTATCCCAGACCTTATCTAGACTCTTGTCTGGAGGATCCTGTCGGGCACTTCAACGGACTCATCGAACCCAACTCGTCGGATCGAAGAAATCCGAGAAGCGAACCCTAACTTTGTTACACCGGTTTACTCGTTTAAAACTTAGTGATTTGGTTTTTCTTTAACTGGTTGGGAGTGATAAAAATTTTCACGATTTTTGTTTCCAATACTTTTATGAAAATTCGGCAGCATAACGACTGCATTTTTGATAAAACCAAAATTTACCTGTAAGGAATCAAACACTTCGACTATCATCTCAATTTCCTCCCAACTTCTTTCTTCTCAAACAAACATTATCATCACCATTTCCACAAGTATACGCAATTTATAATGCAATGTATAATTATATACCATATGAAGATATAACAAATCATCAAATATTTATAACATACAATTTCAATTACGAATGTATATCAAAAGGCGATATATTCAATCCATATACACAATGTACACAAGTATTTTGCACCACGCACCCACCTATATATATACAAAGCAAAAGGGTCGTTGTCTCGTCCGACGATGGTACACAATGAAAGTAAATAAGCTACAAAATAAACAAACAAGTTAGTGCAACGAAGATATAATATCACATACACTAACATAGCAATTTGTCATTTGTTCAAGTTTTACGATTTCTTTCAAAACTCTCATGTATATCCTTGAAACATTCTAACCATCACGGGCGATTATAACTAACGCCAACGTGAAGCTTACTGAGGTATCTCAACCACTACGTTACGAAATTTACTGCATCGCACGTAGGCGCTAAGTCTTATCACTGAGCAACTACAATGCGGGATTTTCTGCATCGCAAGTGTAGTGCTAAAACTCTAGGCAACTACGAGCGGAATTTACTGCATCGCTACATAGCGCTAACTATCAATTAACCAACTACGTGCGGAATTGTCTGCATCGCAACGTAGCGCTATACTTTTCTATAATCTGAGCGACTACGGACGGAATTTTCTGCGTCGTCACGTAACGCTAAATCTCATAAACTTTTAAGGCATATACATGGGTTTTTCCACTAAACTTATTTAGTGTCAAAAGCACAAACTCACTAGTTTTTGAACTTTGAAAACTTTCCCATTTCAACTCTTTTTAACTGCAACTTAGTATTAATTTCAATTACTATATAGATTCCATAGAAATCTATACACTCAAACTTTAACCTCAATATTGGAAATCATTCTCATTCTCATTTATTACTTAGATATCATGCTTATTACAACAATCAAGTATTGACATAAAATTTAAGCAATCATAAGTGACAAACCACTTACCTTGGAGCCGCACCGCTCCGCGTCAAGCGTCTCGACGAGGCTCTTGGACGTCGCTCACACGCTCGTCACCTACACAACATTTTCTCATCATTACTAGTGACAAATCTCAATTCTCAATCTTAAGTCAAGAATCTCAACTATAATCTCTTTTTCTCTATAAAACCTCCTAACTTGATTCTAACTCAACCGAGACTCTCTAACTCCGATTTCTATGCAAAAGTTTAAGTTTTAGATCTCTAGGGATACCCCCACGCAGTGCGTATATTTGTTAGAGGCTCGAAACGAAAAATTACATTTTTAAGCGAAAATGACAGCCCATAACAGAACGCACTGCTGCGCATTGTTCGGGGCTCTGTTTTCCTTCGTTCTTTTTCTTACGGTTCACTTATCTCCCATTCTGGTCACACGTCAAATTTCGTTAAAAAATATTATCGTTTGCTAGGTCAAATCTAAGGAAAACGCCCGTTTTTGGGCACTTCCAAGCACTTTTAGTGCGCGTTTGGTGCACTTTTTCGTTTCGGCTTAGCGACACTAATTTTTCTTCCATAACTAAGCTTCATTTAACTAATTATGCCCAACTAAACTCAAACCATGCAATAAAAATTGCATTTACATAACTATTTCACTTCTCAGAACTCTAACGACATTATTTTGTGCATAATTTACGTAATTTTTATCGGATTCGATCCGTTCCAAAACTTATTGTTTTCTATGACTCCTAAGCATCATTTGAGGTGTAGAACACCCTCATATAAGTCAGACTTTGTCAGGTTTTCTCTAGCTCAAATTTTGAGCTCGAGATTGCAAAAATTGCCAAACTAGCTCTACTAAGCTTCTATCCTTTCTACATACTTTCTAATCCTTTTTCATGTCAAATCTTGAGTTCAAAATCATTTAAACTCAAGGCTATCTGCTATTCTTCAAGTCTTTAACACTCACATAAACATTACTTGTTCATTTGAACACTAAAAATTCACTCAAGACTTTCATCAACTAGTTGGAGGGTGAGAAAAACAAACTTTCTGTTTCTACTTTGTTTATGGGTATAACATCTCATATTTACACTTCTAAGGCATCATTTACACCCAACAACTCAACATTTAAATGTCTATTTCAATCACATAAAGTTCTATCAAAGTTTCAAGAGAAATCATTCAACACAAGCATCAAAATTCTGCTCGCAATTTTCAGCAACTCTACTGCAATTTTCAGCAAAGAAAAGAATGAGTGAGCTGATTTCTTACTTGGTTTATGGTTCTAAGAAGTAAAAGGAGCTTGAGAGGGGTCTTAGAAGGAAGGTTTAGAGGTTGGAAGGCAGCTGGGTGGTCTTTCTTCTCTCCTCTCTTCTGGTCGGCCAGCCTCTGCACTTTTTCCCGTTTCTGCTGTCACGCCTGGTCTGTTTTCATTTCTGCTCTTCTTTCACGACCAGCCCTGTTCGGTTTTGCTTCTTGTTTAGCTGCTGGTTGTTTCTCCTTCTCACGTCATCTTCTTCTCGTCCCTTTGTTGTTCTGCTCTGGTTTTGGGCGTGCTGGAATCTGTTCTTCACACTGAAATCTGCTTCGGTTCTGTTTCAGCTGCTGCTGCTGGTTGCTCCCTCTTGTGCGCGACCAACTGCTGGTTGCTTCTTCTTTTCATGGCCTCTTCTTCTATCCCTTCACTTCTGGTCTCTTCTCTCACGGTTCACAACTGGGCTATCAGCTTCTATTTGCTTCTCACGGCTTTCACAAGTTTCTCGACTAATCTCTCTTTGTTTGCTGAAAACTTTTTCAGCTAAGTCATGTATTTATACTAATAACATTTCCTTAAATTGTATCCATACCCCATCTCTTTTCAATTTCATGTCACACCCCTTTTCTTAATGCTCTCTCACGGTAATACCCCTCATTGTTCTTCCTTGTATATTTCGCTTCTATTTGATTTGATTTTCGTTTTGCTAAAAATTGTTTTAAATCGTCAAACTTGTTTTATTGACCCCTTGACTCTTTCTTTAATTAAATTTTAATTCGATTATCATTGACCAAGTTTTTTTTTCAATTTCTTAACTTGAATTTTTATTGAAATGATACTTAACTTTTTATGATCGACGAATTTCGTTGTATTCTTAAATTAATAAATCTCTGAAGCCATGAAGTTCAATTAATTAAATGTAGGGATTTATATTATCTCCCTAATTTAGCTTCTAACACTAGGAATTTATAAGTTGAGACTAGGGGTTTACACTTACTAAGCTTCTTTAACTCATTATATTTTGGTTTTATGTTATAAAAACATTCCTAGGTATGGGCGAGTGATCAGGGTACCCGTTCTCTTCTTACGAATTAGGTGGGCCAAAGACGATCTACGATGCTACGAAGTCACTTATATGAATATTTTGATTTGTATATAAGTCATGTGCATGTGCATACTTTGGTTTGTAAAACTTGATATGTTTATGGTGATATGTTTGGTGATTATATATAAAGTATTTAATGATCATTTGCACGCATATTTTAGATACCTGAATATCCGTGATGATACTTTTAATTATATTTTTGAAAATTTACTTTGGAAATTGAAATGATTTTGTTGAATTAGATTCAAATTGTGGCTAGGATTGTGTTTGATATGGACTGGAGGTCCTATTTTGGTAGTTGAGAATGTGAATGAATTATAGAAGTGTTTCCAAATTGTTTACAGATTATTAGAAAGATGAGAAACATTGAGAAAGCAGTTGTTATGTTGTCAAAAGTTTGTAACAGATCATAACTTTGGAAAAATGAGATTTTAAAATTTATGTTTCATATATTTAGCAAAATATTAGAAGTTAATGGTTTGCTCCACGATATCCTTTTGCGTCTTGCTAGATAGATTATAGAAGGGTTTCATAGGGTGTTCAACTAGATCATTGGATTCGTTATAGAGGATTTAGATTGGGTCCTATCAGAACCGTCACTGAGGACATAGGTAGAAGTTTTTACAAACTTCAATGGAACTTATACAATGAGGAATCAATGATAAATTCACTTATTTTTCATGTCGGTCACAATAAGCACATGCGGTATGAAACACATATTATAGTAAATCTTATACTTGAATAAAGACATGTATATCTTTTCTATTGAGATTATTCACTATACAGATCTTAATTTAGGTGCTTTCCTAGCACTTTAACCGAAGTTCTTAGAAGCTCATCTAGCTTATTATCAAGAAACGCATATTTGACTTAATAATATTCTCATAATTGTGGGTATACATCATGAACAATTCAATAATGTTAGGTAGAACCTTATATTGACCATAATCAAGACGACATTTCATATATTTCAAACCTTTAAGAAAATAATCTCATCTTTATCATCTAAAAATATATGTCTCATCTTGACTTGTTATTCTAACAACCAAGGTGACTGTACATGTAAGAATACCAATCTTAAACTTGATAACATACTTTTAGTACAATCTATATGAATTGAATATGTGCTAGTTTTATACAACCAAAATGATGTATTTATTCATGAAATTGATATATAGTTCAACGTAATAATTACAACATCACAATCTATGCAGACCTAAAAATCTAGCATGCGACATAAATATATCTTTTGTATAACTTTAGTAAGTGGATCTGTTACCATCTCATGGGTAGATACATGTTTAATTTTCACATTCTTTTTCATCACTATATCCTTAACAAAATTGTACTTAGTCTCTATATGCTTTGATTTACTTCGATATTTGGCATTTTTTATATAGACAATTGCTACCTAACTATTAATGTATACAATAATTGGCTTCTCTGCATTAGTTTCCAAATTTAGATCCTCCAAGAATTTCTTAAGCTAGACTACTTTTTGAACTACAACTGAACATGTTATAAATTCAGCTTCCATGGTGGATAGCACAATTCATGATTGTTTTTTCTACTCCAAGAGATAGCACATTCGCTAAGCAAAAACGCATAACCTGATCTCTGTTTTCGCTTATCTAAATCAGCTTCCCAATTAGTGTCTATATACCCAACTAGACGCATGTTACCACCTTAGTTACACAGACAGTAATCAGTAGTCCCTTTTAGATATGCTAATATTCTTTTCACGATAATCCAATATTTTTTACTAAGATTAGATTGATATCTGTTTACCAGTTCAACTGCATAGTAGATTTCTAGTCACATACATATCACTACATACATGAGACTTTCGATAGTATTGAAGTAAGAAACTCTTTGCATTCTTTCTTGCTCTTATAAAGTCTTGGGACATATATCAAGACTAAGAGTTTGACCCTTCGATATAGGAGTATCTATAAACTTAGAATTAGCAATATGGAATTGTTCAAAAATCTTGTTGATGTATGGCTCTTGATGTATGGCTCTTGTTGTAATAGTCCTGCCTCACGGTCTTAAACCTTGCATCCTCACGGTCTTGGCAAGTCAGTCCAGTGAGGGTACCGCCTAGCTCGCTAGCCTAGCAAGCTGGGCAGTGCCCGTAACTTGCGAAGTCGAATTGGGCTAGGACAGTAGCTCGCAGAGCAAGCTGGGCAGCGTTCGCAACTCACAAGGTCGAGCTGGGCTAGGGCAGTAGCTCGCAGAGCAAGCTGGGCAACGCTCGCACTGAACCGACCTACCAAGACCATGAAATCGCAAGGTCCAAGACCATGAGACAGTACCATTACAATCAACTTATTGAGTTGTTAATTATTATTATTTTATTGTCAAATTACCTATTATATATGATTAGCCCCATTCTTATACTACTATTTCCATACACTCGGCTGCTCGTCGGTAACCCCACGGTGGCCCTCCAGTCAATATCGGATCTAACCGAAAAAGTTCCTGTGAAGTTAAGCCGTTAATCTTTACTGGAAATTCCATATAACTTTTCTAGAAATCTCTCTTTGAATAAAAATGGATGGAAACTTTTCCTTTAAAAATGTGTAAATACAAAACAAGATTTATAAAAATTTTTGCAGTATAACGGCTATTTTTCTAAGGTTTCCATCGTGCAAAATTTTCAAAAAAACATGTATACTTCTATAGCAAAAAAATTTTCAACTACTACACCTCAAACTCTCTTTTTCTTTTCCACAATCAGTCACAAACATGCTTTCAATTTGAAATACAATTCAACATTTTAAATTTGGCAACCCACTAGTATGAAAATAAATGAAATGCATTATGTCATTTCAAAACATTTCTATGTCATGCAATAATATAATTTTACATTTACAAAATATGCATTCATTTACATACGAAAGTTATTTTACAGATTTTCAAACAACATTTATGACAAATACACAAAATCATAGATGTGCACAAGTAATTCCATCTACTCTTAGGTCGGAGTCCCTGCTACTGACGTCCCTACACTTGTATCTGTCCTTGAGGAGGTTTTATTTATAAAACATAAAATTAAAGTAAACAAAACGGGTTCAGTGAGTGTCGTGTTTTTCCTATTCAAATTATACTTTCTAAAATAACCTCCCTAAAACTTTAAAATTATTTCGTATCCGATTCCATAAAACTAAAATAAGCTTTTTGAAAATCTTATTTGAATTAAAAGCATGAATGGGCATTTAGTATAAATATGAATCATGCACCATGAAACTAAAATACAATAACATTTCGAAAAGCAAGTTTTCTAATTTTCAAAAACTATTTTTGAAATGCTTTTCAATTTGAAAACATGGTAGTTACATGAAATTTCATCATTACTGTAAAATTATAAAGGGTATTAGCAATGCATATTTTCTGAAAATTCTATTTGTGAAAAGAGCCAACCCTTAATGCCTGAATACCATATGGTACCCTAGGTATGGAGCAGAGTTTACCCTCGCTTAGGCCTTCACGGAATTTACCTTCACTCAAGCCATTTGTCCCGTTTCACGTAGCAAAATTTACCCTCGCTCGGGTGGAAGCTAGCTAATAATATACCTCGTACGTATACGAGCGACACACTAAACTGAACTGAATTTTCCACCCGCTATTAATGATAAACACTTCTAACACTATCAATGCACGTTTAGGGTACTCACCTCAACCGAAAATATCTGAGATACCTGTTCTAGACGGGATGAACCACCATCCCCAATGGGTAACGACTAGTATCATAGGCTTATAAAAATATTTTCATACATGTAGCTTTTCATCACATAATTCATGATCCTCGTAAACTTTTAGAAATTCATGCAAGAGGTTTTCATACTAAATTTAGTTATTCTAAAAACTAACTTTCAATAGTTTAAAACATAAGTTTAACTTTAGCATGCGAAAATCATGATGAATAGGAATATAATAGTTTCAAAGCATTTCGATAAAACACTCACCTATTATTTGTAATAGCTCACGATAAAACACGCTTTAGAGTTCCCTTATCTTTTACTTTGTCTACACAAAATCACATTTTACATGTAGGTGACATAACACCCGAATTTATTCGCACAAGCTTCCTATTTGAAAATCCTAACATTTTAGCACGTCAAACCCTTCTAACGACGTTTAAATTCACTTTAACACATTAAACAAATTTGTGAATCATTCTAACTCATATTGACCAACTCTTCCCTAAACTTTTGGACCATCCATTATATCAAGTTTTTATTACCATAAGCATGTTTAAACACATACAAAATGATGTCAATTCAAGTAAAATTCATAAAACTCACAACCAAATAATATAGCATGGTTTGGCTGAATGTACCCTATTTAGCATCCAATTAATTTCTTTCCAATTCTATGCTAACTCCATCATTAACACAAGCTATAAAATCATCCAAAACATTCAAAAACAATCATCTAACACTATAATACATTTAGGGCAAAAAAATGGAAGCTTAGTATACTAAGTTGTTACACCACTTTTGCTTCTCATTTTAACATCAAATCTTGACAATTTTACCACTTTTACATGCATAAAGTTTACTTCAACAAATCAAACACCATTTGAACCATGAAAAATCTAGATTAGTCTTCAAGTTTTTTATAAGAAATCACGCCAAAATGATATCAATTATCATGGCAAGAAGGCTAATTTCCTAAACAACATCCATTTGGATTTAAATTAACAAATCACCCATATTAGTAAACTTACCAACTCCTTTTGAAATCCTAGTTTTGCTCTCCCACCAATTTAAAGTCTCAATCCTCTAATTTCATGTATAAAGATCTCATTAAAATCACATACATCTCACTTGGAACTTTGATCAAATATTTTACATACAATTCACATATAAAAATCTATGGAACTTGAACTTTACCGCTTGAAACTCACTCGATTTTGCTACATAACCTTCTTCGGCTTGTAGACAACCTTTGGATGGCTTGAAAATCACTTAAAATTGCTCTAAAAATGGCGAAAAACAACTGCTACTCCTTGTTTAGTTTCTTGGTCGAACCCCTCTCTAAGTCTCTCAATTTTCTCTTTTAATCTTTCTTCTCTTCACTCAAGTTTATATATATATTTTAGTTAGGTTAACAAATGCTTTTAACTATCCTTAAATTTATAAGTTTGCCTTAATAATTTGCCCCTAAACTAACTTGAGATTTATAAAAGTGTCATTAGTTAGCTTTGAGAGCTTTTGACTGGTTGAATTCTATAAACCAATTCAATTTCAACTAAATCCATTCCAATGCAACCAAATGCTAACTACTAGTTTAATTGTCTTCAAAATCATCATTATGTCATCTTTATCTCTATACTCTCTCATATTTTTAGATTTTTCAAAATGTCCTTTCTTATGGTTGTTTTCGCGACATAGACAAATGGGCCTATGTTAAAGGTTGAGTACAGTGACAAAGGACCTAAAAAGCCTAGTCCTCAAGTCGCGATGATGAGCTCTTTGGCTTTTTCAGTTTGCACCTATGTCAGATCTACCTGAGTATATTCTCAGCTCATGACCATGCCAAAGTCTACCTCAGCATATCTTGAGCTCGCAAAGTGAACAGGTCAGATCGTTGAGCTCACATCAGGTGATGCCCTAAGAAGCTGATGCCAGATCGTCCTAGTTTCCTGATTTCATGCTGACACAATCTCATAGTTCCTGAGAAGCATTTAATGTGACGGCGGTTATGCATTTAATGCAGTGAAGACTTTACATAAAACATTTAATATAGGCATGGACATGTAAGAATAATTAGTGCAAAAGTAATAAATATAGTATGGCCAAAGTCATAGTAGTTAAAAATAATAATGGCTTTTGGCGTATAAAACACTCAATTGTAATCTCTCTCTCTTTATAAATAGGGGTGAATTTCATTGTAAAGGACAAGTGAACACTAGTATTACGGTCACTTTGCCAAAAATACATTCAGAGTGGCCCGTGGATGTAGGCATACTTGTCAAACCACATAAAAATCTCTATCTTTGCATTCTTCCTCCTCTCCCTTCTCTGTTCTTAATTGCTTCTTTATTACCTTCACCAACCTTTTCATTAATTCTTATTTATTATCAGAGTTGTAATCTGGGCTTTGGAATCTCCAAGTTGACCAATTCCAGACGTTGACATCTTTTGGCATTAGAAAGAAGGCCTAACTGCGACTCTGAAGCTTTTTCCGTAATAACTCATATTTCAACCAGTTGTAATGGCAAGAATAAGAACAACCAAAAGTGTTGGTGTTGTAGATGAGCAACTCGAGGGTCAAGAGGACCAGCAAAACACCCTGTCGGCTGGCGGAGATGTCGTACAGGTATGGCAGCTACGCCAGGAATCCTTAGAGAACATAGTAAGGCAGTTGACAGAAGCGGTAAAAGCATTAACAGAAGCTCAAACCCAAGTCGTGCGAATATAAGTTAAGGTCGCACCCCTCGGAGAAACTCGTCAGTGACCTGTAAATGAAGTCCTGACTCCAGAGGATGGAGTTGATAGAGAAAGACTGCTATCAAAAGGCCCGATCCGCTCCTCAAATATGAACCCAAGAAGGGATAGATGACAAGCTCACGAACATCGTGGTGACTACGACTATGAACCTCGAAGGAACCCACGACGGGTAGAAAATTTTGACTGGAGGCACAAGTCGCGAGACCACTACTTAGGTGAATAAGAGAGCACAAGTAGGCGATCCCCCTCCATGCGATCTGAACCCCAGGACCAAATAGTGGAAAAATCGCTACACATGATCCAGCAACTAGAGGCGCGACCTGGGCCATAGAGTCAAGACAAGTAGCATGATGAAAGGGTCTCGTTTACCAGGGAGATTGAGACAAAGTCTTTGCCTCCTAAGTTCAAGCTCCTTAATATTCGACCCTATAGTAGGAGAAGTAACCCCAATAACCATCTGGATGCATTCAATATCCAAATGAACCTTCAGACAAACAACTCATTCGTCAAGTGTCGTGTCTTCCTAGCTACCTTAGGGGATGCTCTGCGAACTTAGTTCAAAAGCCTCCTAGCTCGCAACATAGGAAGCTAGAAAGAATGTCAGCAAAAGTTTATCAATCAGTACAAAGCTTTAAGAAGGCAGCTCGCATCACCATGTCACCTTGCTACGATCTTCCAGAGATCGAATGAATCTTTGAAGGACTACATTACCCGATTCAGGGATGAAGTTAGTAATGTGGAAAGTCCATTGCATGAGAGCATTTTGACAGCAATCTCAGCTGGGCTCTGTAAGGACGAAAAACAATATGAGAGCATCTACAAATCCCCATAAAGAGATCTGGGCGAGTTCTATAAGCGAGATAGATCTTCACGATGGAAAGAAATCGGAAGAACTTTTGGAGGCCTAATCCTATGAGGTCACCTGTGAGCCGCAAAGATAGAAACAAGTTTTACGCCTATCACAAAGAAATCGGGCACAACACTTTTAGATGTAGAGCATTAAAGGATGTCATTGAGGACCTGATCCAGAAAGGCTGCTTGGGGGGCTATGTTGTGCAAGCAACGAAGCAACGACTTCGAGAGCAACGACCTCAATGAAGATCACAGCGAGCCCCCAAGCTGGAACTGGCGGTAAAGACCATCTTCACTACACAAGGTAGCCCTCGCATCTCAAATGTTGATTTGTACTAAACAATTTATGATTCAATTGCTAAAAGTTTATGAAAGCTCCAAATTTCTTATAATGTTTCGTCCTCAAGTACTTGCTCCCATAATTCCTCTGTTAAAAGTCAAACATAAAAGTAAATAGCGGCCTCTTCACCAAGATTCTCTTTGTCAGAATTTTATCAAATTATATGCTAACAGGTCTCGACCTCCTAGCTCGTAGCTCGCTCTTATGCTAATAGGTCTCGACCTCCTAACCGGCTTTTACGCTAACGGATTCGCCCATACCGTGCTTGACTGTTAGTTTTTGAACCTTTGAATAATCTATCTTGACAACTATGAATGAAGTTACTTTGCATGCTTTGTTGTTATCTGTGAAATGTTCAATACAAGGAGTGAGCTAATTTATTGAGCAAAGTTTATTATCACAACGGGCCAGGACTATTATTTTCGCTGAAGATTGCTTCTACAAAGCAACCTTTCACACATTATTATTCTCTAGGGAATATTTCCATGATCAACAAGCAATTGTTCTTATCCAAAAAAGTGCCCAGATGACCGGTGAGCTATTACCTTTTATATTCTGTGATATGTCACTATCATTTATGCTCAGAAAGATGCTTCTATGGTTAGTATGTCAATACTTATTACTTTGTGGCAATTTACTTCCGTGACCAGCGACCTAATATATTTAGTGCGCTATAATACATTTCTGCAATCTACGAGCTATTTCCACTTGCACTCTGATCCGCAATCTATTATCATTCATACTTTGCTCTCGCGATCTATGAGCTATTGTCTTTCATGACTTATGAGGTGCTTCTATGACCAGCGACCTGCTATCTACGCGCTCGAAAGGTACTACCTATGGAAGGAGTTGTTGTCTGTGCACTCTGTAAGGTACTACTTGAAAGCTACTTATCTTATACACTCTGGAAGGTGTTACCTGTGGAAGAAGTTTCTATCTAGGTACTACTTGTAGAAGGAGTTGCTGTCTATGTGCTTTAGAATGTACTACCTGAAAGCTGCTTGTCTTATGCACTTTGGAAGGCATTGCTTGTTGAAAGAGTTACTATCTAGGTACTACCTGTGGAAGGAGTTGCTATCTATGCGCTTTGGAAGATACTACCTGAGAGGTGCTCATCTTATGCATTCTAAAAGGTCTCACCTGTGGAAGGGAGTACTATCCATTCACCCTGGAAGGTACTACCACAGACCTGCAATCTATGCCCTCACGAAATGCGGGACCTGTGAGCCGTAATCGATGCCCTCACGAAAGGCGCGGCTTGTGAGTTGCAATCTATACCCTCATGAAAGGCACGACCTGTGAGCTACAATATATGCCCTTATGAAAGGCGCGACCTGTGAGCTACAATATATGCCCTTATGAAAGGCGCGACCTGTGACCTGCAATTCATGCTCTTACGAAAGACGCGAGCTATGAGTTGCTATCGATACCCTTACAAAAGACGTAACCGGTGAGCCTTATACCTTATGTTCTGGAAGGCGCTTTAGCGACATGTAAGTATCAAAATTCGGAAAAATGTTTTAACAGCTCGTAAAGTCCTGTTGTTAATAAGCTTTGAAATGTGCATTTGAGCTAGCATCCCACGAGCTGCAAGTACTTATTTATTTCTTTAAAAGGCGCAACTGAATTATTTTCAAACTAATATTTACGACCTGACTTCTGGTCATGATTGAGTGTGATATACTCATATTATCGGGTTCATAACTATTGACGATAGTTCATTATTTATTATCTTAAGTCAATAGAATTGATTTGCAGTCTCTATCATGCACATCTCATACTTAACAAAAAATGAAGCAAAGTGCAGGGAAGAATTTCATAGAATGACCCCGACCTATGAGATTACTATTTAATACATAGCAATCGAAAAATAGAACCCTCATAGAAGGAGGGAAAGTTCAAAAATTACAACAAAGCAAAAAATTAAAAAAAAAAAAAAAAAAATCTGCTAGGTCTTTACAGGTGCATCCAAGTAGGGCTAATCCTGTAAGGTCTCTTCTAGAACCTGAGAAATAGGAGGATCTTGAGGACCTTGGGAAGTTGAAGGATCCTGACGAGTTGAAGGCCCTTCTAAAGCTGCACCTGATGGAGAACCTTAAGGAGCTACTGTTTGAATGGCTGGAAGAGCTAGGGAGGCGACACTCTATTTGTAAACCCCTAGTCTCGATCTATAACCTCTTAGTGTTAAAAGATGGATTAGAGAGGTAAAATAAATCTCTACATTAGATTAATTGAATTTCATGGCATTAGAGATTTATCAACTTAAGATTGACGACGAAATTCGTCAATTATAAAAGTTAAGTAACATTACAATAGAATCAAGTTAGTGTTAAGCTAAATCAATTCATCGATTTCGTGAACGTCATTCTAGAGTTTCACAACAACCGAATTAGCAAGAAAAAGATCAATGAAGAGTAAAGTAATTCATTCATAGATAAGAGACAAGTTAAAGAAAATAAAATGTTGAGTGCACGATTAAGAAAATTTTTACATTAGTTGTTCGTAAGTAATGGACAACTATTAAGCGATTTAAATAAGAGATTGATGATAATCAAAATAAATCAAAGGACAAGTTTGATATTCCATAGAACATTAATAAGATATACAAACAAGACACTTAGAGGCCAAGTGGACAAGTGAAGAATGCAAAGCTATCATAAAAATCAAAAATAAAAGTAAATCCCGTATAGAATGGATGATGAGGGAAAACAATGGTCAAACGAATTAAAAATGAGACTTAAGTGCCATTTTTATGAAGGTTAATTATATATATTGAACATTTAGCAAGATTTCAACAAGCAAAGATGAAAATAGGTGAGAAATAAAGAAGAAAACAACAGCTGCCAGAAAATAAACAAAACTGGGCAGCAGTGAAGATAACAGAGAAATTGAGAGGAAATGGTGTAAATTAAAAAGAATTGGGACATGATGTAATTATAAGAAATGCTATTAGTATATAAGCAACCCTTGCTGAAAATTTTTCCAGCAAACACCACTCCTTCAGTCGTGAAAAAGAGAGCAGAACAGAAGCAAAACAAAAGCTGACCGTGAAAACCACAAGCAGAGGTGCTGGACAGCAGCAAGGAAAAGTGGAAGGAGAAGAGCCCATCCAGCCCTTCTGAACCCCTAACCTCTCTCTCTAGACCCTCTTCTAAGTCCTCTCAATCCTCTAAGCCAAGTACCAAGTAAGATATCATATGATCTTCTCCTTATTGTGTTTAAAAATGCAGTAGAGCTGCTGGAAATTTTCTGGGCAGAAATGTTTTTGTTGTGTTGGTGTTCTACACTTCAATTAAGTGTGGAACCCCAACTAGATGATGATGAACTTTAAATAACATGTTGTTGGGTGTAAGTGGTAGCCTAGGGTTTTATTTATGGCTGCCACATATTTGATTTAAGTGAAAACAAAATCAACTCGCACACACACACCAATTAGTTGATTAAAGTTTTGAGTGAATTGTTAGTGTTCAAATGAACAAGTAATGTTTATGTGTGTGTTGTGACTATATTAGACAGTAAATAAGCTCTAAAATTAGAGGTTTTGAACCCAAGTTTGAGCATAAAAATGATTAGAAAAGCATAGGAAAGCATATAGGAATGATAGAAGCTCAATAGAATTGGTTTTAACAATTTTGTCAATCCCGAGCTGAATTTTTAGCTAGAGGAGACCTGACCATATTTGGCTTATTTGGGGGTGTTCTACACCTCAAATGATGCCTAGGAACCATAGAAAACCATAGGTTTTGGAACGGATCGAATCCGATAAAAATTGTGCAAGTTATGCACAAAATAGTGCTGTTAGAGCTCTGAGAAGTGAAACGATTAGCTTAATGCAATTTTTACGGCACGAAATGAGTTTAGTTAGTCATTATAAGTTAAATGAAGCTTAGTTATGGAATAAAATCTAGCGTCGCTAACCCGAAATCAAGAGTTTGCAAAACGGGCACTTAATTGCGCCCGAAAGTGTCCAAAACGGACGTTTTCCTTAGATTTGACATAGCAAACGATAATATTTCTCAATGAAATTTGTTGTGTGACTAGAATGTGATGTAAGTGAGCCGTAGGAAAAAGAACGAAGGAAAACAGAGCCCTGAGCAGCAGGTTACCATCTGTTCTGTCAAGGGCTGTCCACTTTAATTAAAATTGTGATTTTTCGTTTTAAGCCTCCGACAAGTAAACGGACTGTGTGGGGACATCCCTAGGGGTCCAAAACTAGAACTTTTCCACAAAAAAACCGGGATTTGAGAGTCCTCGGTTGAATTAGAATCGAGTTAAGAGATATATCGAGAAAATTGGGCATAGTTGGGAATTCTAGTGTATAGTTGAGAAATGGAGGTTTTTGTTAATAGTAATAAAGAGAACTTGTTGTGTAGGTGACGAGCGCGTGAGCGGCGTCCAGGAGCCTCGTCGAGACGTTTGATGCGGCCTTGAGGTAAGTGGTTCGCCACTTAAAATCTTTTACAAGTGCATGTTAATTCTTAATTTTGGTAATGAATGTAATGATTAAGTACTAAAAGAAAATGAAAATGATCTTCAATATCAAGTTAAAGTTTGAGTATATAGGGTCTTATGGAACCTATATAGAAATAGAAATTGATGCTAAGTAGTATGAAAAGAAATTGAAATGAAAAAGTTTTCAAGATCTCTAAACTAGTGAGTTTGTGCTTTTGGCACTAAATAAATATAGTTTTAAAACCCATGTATGTTCCTTAAGATATAATGAGATTTAGCGCTACATGACGATGCAGTAAATTCCGTCCGTAGTCGTTCAGAGTAGAGAAAAGTTAGCACTACGCGACGACACAGAAAATTCCGTCCGTAGTTGCTCAGTTTCATAGAAAGTATAAGCGCTACGTTGCAATGCAGACAATTCCGCACGTAGTTGGCTATTTGTATAGTTTGGAACTACGTGGCGATGCAGTAAATTCCGCTCGTAGTTGCCCAGAGTTTTAGCACTACAATTGCGATGCAGAAAATCCCGCATTGTAGTTGCTCAGTGATAAGCTTTAGCGCCCTACGTGCGATGCAGTAAATTCCGTAACGTAGTGGTTGAGATAACTTAGTAAGCTTCACGTTGGCGATAGTTATAATCGCCTGTGATGGTCAGAATGCTTAAAGGATATACATGGGGGTTTTGAAAGAAATCACAAAACAAATGATAAATTGTCATGTTAGTGTGTGATATCATATCTTTGTTGCACTAACTTGTTTGTTTATTTTGTAGCTATTTATATTTCATTGTGTGCTACCGCGGACGACAGGACGTCATCATTTTGTTGTGTATATATAGGTGGGCGATTTATGACATATGATGTAAAACTTTATGTATGAGATGGATATGTAATTGAGCAACATATATTCAGATTTTGAAATTGTATATTTGTAAATATTCATGCATTTCATATATATGATGCATCTAGATATATTCTACTTGAGTTTGTAAGTTTGTACTTATAAATTAAGAATTGAGTGTTGATGTGGCATGTTTGTGGAAATATGATGATGATTATTGCAAGTTTGGGAATAAAGAAGTTGGGAGGAATTGAGATTTTAGTCGAAGTGTTATTTTCTTAACAGGTAAATTTTGGTTTATCAAAAATGCAGCCGTTATACTGCCGAAAATTTTATAAAATTATTTGAAAGAGAATCGCGAAAAATTTTATCACTCCCAACTAGTTTAAAAGGAAAACTGAATTTTTGAGTTTAAACGAGTAAACCGGTTGAAGAAAGTTAGGGTTCGCTTCTCGGATTTCTTCGACCCGACAAGTCGGTCTCAATAAGTCCGTTGAAGTGCCCGGCAGGATCCTCCAGACAAGAGCATAGATAAGGTCTGGGAAGGGTCCTGTCACTATTAAGCACCCTTAGCTCTGGCAGTGCGAGCTGCGTACGTCTAAACTTCTTCGACGGCCTCCAGTCCAAAAAAATGAAAAATCCATGTTTGGGTGCTGCAACCAAAGCATATACAAGAACGCACTGCTGGTCTGCAAGGTAGCATCATCACGCTCTTGAGCGACCCGAGTTTGAGTACACCTCTCTACTTGGGCGATCTCTTCTTGCGCTCTAGCGAGCTCTTGTTTAAGTACAGTCGCCTCTTGCTGCGTCAGGCTGACTTTCTTCTCTACGACCTCAGCTCTCTTCTCCGTAGCCTTAAACATTCTTTTCGACAACTCCAGCTCGTGCCATTGCAACGCTAAGCTCTTCTTTTGTTTTCATTAACTCCTTCTTGCCTTGTTGTACTTGGAATTGAAGTGAGAAGTGATGCTCTCCCAAAGATCCACTTCGCGAGCTAAGGCATCCTTCGCCTCTACCTACCTCCCCTCGGTAGTTTTTAACTTGAGCTCAAGGCCCTCAACCCACCTCCTCACTTTTTTGGACTCCCTATGGGAGAAGTTTACTTTATCCTCCATCTTTTTCTTCCCGACCTTGAACTCCCTCCGAGCAACTTCAAAAGCTGCCTTATTATACTTGTGATTTTCGATCTCTCTGAGTAGCTTCATCGCACTCATGGCAGCCTGGAAGGAAGCCAGAGTTAACACTCGAGCGAAGGGCATCAAAAGATGATAGTGAGTAAGAATTAAAGCTTACTAAGAGTCCATGGCGAGCCGCATAACCTGCCAATTTATCACCCATCAGATCCTCCCTACATAGGCTCTGAGCACTGCTCTCCACGAATTGTGGCATACAATCCAGAAGGTCATTGAAGTATATTTGTGTTAAGAACTCCTCAGCCCTTTCCTCAGCTCGTTCTTCAAAATGCTCTTCAAATCGCTCCTCAGTCAGCTCCTCAACTTACCTCGAAGCCCAGGCACCTGAGCCCCTTCTAATAGCTACCCTCGTGTCTTTTCTAACCTTTTGACGCTTGGAAATTGGGGCTGAGCTATAGCTTTCCTCTTATCTTTCGCCACGGGCTGTGGTGCAGACGAACCTTCCCCAGTTGGAGCCTTAGTCTTCTTGGGAGCAAATTTGCCCGTTGTTTTCTTCCATTAAGTAGCCTTTGGCTTGGGGGCTTGCTTTTTGGAGACCACAGCAGTCTCAACGTGAGGAGCAACTGCATCGACAGGCTCAGGAGCCGCCTGCTAGATAGGAACCGCTGAAGCCCGACCTGAATTTACGGAATAGGGGCCGTTGGAGCGGGGTCCAGAATCATGACATCCGAATCTGTGAGCTCAATTGGAACAGATGTTGGTGGTGCCAACAAGGCCAGTCTCACCATTATTTTAGAAGTGCTTCTAGATGGGTTTGGACTTTCTACTTCAAAAGCCTCAAAAACTTATGCGACCTGCCTCTTCCCGCAAACTCCAAGGTTGCAATTGAAGCTAAGGGGCTTGCTGTCGAGCTGTAGGGCAAGGTCGTAAGCTCGCAGATCGTAATTTGAAGGCAACAGGTTGTCTAAATCATCTTTAACCCGAGCAAATTTCTCTAAAGCCGCAATCTCCTCTTCAGTAAATCTGACCCTACTGCTAGAGACGTCTGCAAAACGGAATGAGCTTGTTAAAAAAAAAAAAAAAAATCCTATGAGCTAAACCCACGTCTTTTGGCAGCAAAGCTGAACGTAAAATTCTTCAAGTTGCAGTAAGAAATGCAAGTAATATAAAACCAGTGGGATTTGTAATCTCCCACATTAGATTTGCCACTACCCTTGGGCAAGTACTCCTTATAACCAGAATTGCGAGTTGAGAGGTAGTACAATTCATCTCGCTTCTCCGGCTAGCGGCCATGAGTACCCTTAAAGTTACATAAGCTGCGAAAAATTCAACGGCTAAGAAGGTCGAGTTTATGCCTGATGAAGGCGGCAGCTAAGGAAGTGATCTGAGCGTATGAGTTAGGGGTCAACTAGAAAGGAGAGAGGCCCAGATCGTTCAAAAGGGCTACCAAATAACCAGGAACGAGAACCTAAGCCCGGATGCTAGATGCTCGCAATTGATGGCAACAAACCTTATAGAAGGATAGGCCACATTATCATGAAGGACTGGGACAATGGCTCAATAGCCTAAGGGTAGATCGTACTCCTTAGCCAAGGCCTTCGATGCTTGAAAACTCAGTTCTGAAGCATAACGGTAGAAGACCTCCCGAGCTGCCCCTCTTTAGTTAGAGGCTGAAATGTCAGTCATGACACAAATGACCTAACATTTATAGAAAAAAGGGAATGATATCAGAACGTTGAATGCATATTGAACCTAGCGAGTTAAAGTAAGGAATTCCTAAATCTATCTTCCTATGTGTCAGATCACGCGTTTTAAACAATGGGGGCCTAGAATGCGAGCCCATCAGGTCGCTATGGCCCATCAGGTATAGAGTCTTAATAACTACAACTATAACCCTACTTCTATATGACTTCTATCAAACAATTCGAAGGCAAGTCGCCTCAAACACAAACATCAAAATCACACCAACAAACAACAGAAAAGCCACAAACAACACACAAAGCGTTTAAAGCCAAAAATACAAGGTGTACAAGCAAGATTCAAAATCAAGAAGCATATCAGAAAGCACAATGCACATCCAAAATCAGAAGCGAGCTAGAAAATCTAAAAGCTAGGTGAGAAGACTTATTGTATGTGATCGTTTGCAGATGAGGAGCTCTGGTCTCTGAAGATGATCAGTCTAAAGGAGAATGGGCACGAGAATGGAGAGAAATAGAAAAGAAAGCAAGAGAAGGAAAAATTTTGGTAGAGTCTCATCTCAAAATGGTGGAAATTAAAGGTGAAAGTGAAAGGGCACCGGTCTTATATAGGCACGGGTCTCTATCCCTAGTCGTTCGATCTGGCAATAACGTAACCGCCATAGATCTGACAGTACAGCACAAACAGCAGTCTCTTGTTATCACACGCTGTCAGTTGAAAGACAAGCACATTAAATGCACGTGGCCCGAGATATGCTTATGGTACCAATGCCTGTGATGACGCAACCCAAACCAGATTCCCTCTAGGCTAGTATCTGGTAGGTTTCATCTGGCACCCCAACAAACCTCATTTAAACCTTTCTAAGCGGCTAAAAGAAATCCGCGAAATGAACCCTGAACTTGCCCGTTAAACTTTGCTTTGACTCTTGGTTAATCTTATTGTTTGAAACTGATTGGGTTTATTATAATATAAATTCAATTTGTTGATTTGGAAATTGAACTAAAGTCATAAAATGGACCATTTTCATTTTTAAAAGCTAAAAACATTTTAACGAAAAACCAGCAGCATAGCGGCTGCAAATATAAAGTTACCAAATTTTTCTGTAAAAAAATTATACTCTCAAATCCTTTCAACTACAATCCAACTTCTTACGCAAACATATATCTCAATAATCTATCCAATACTTTCGCAAAGTCATAAGTGATAATCAAAACTTTCATATCATCGAAATATTCACAAGCAATTTACATTACAAAAACATTTCCATTAAAGTTTCCACATAGGTATTTCAAAATGCAAAATAAGGTGTACACAAACAAAATACAAAGCAAGTTATATGATGCATTCTTCGAGTGTATGCCCACCTATATTGACGAAAAGATTTGTTTGCTTCAATCGCCCACACAAGTACCTGAAAATGGTTTATACAATACAACACAGAAAAATTAAATCTCAAAGCAATTAAGGAAATTTAACGATTGTTAACTAAGCAATTCTAAACTTATTTAGTTATGTACAAAATACCACATAACTCATTTCTTTCTAAAAGCACTATACATACCCCTAACTACAATGTCACGTGGCGATTTTCAACTGACACCAACCGTGACGCTGCTGAGACTTTTCGACAACTACGTGCAAAATTTTCTACATCGCAAATCATAGTACGAGGTTATATATAAATTCTAGTGACTACGTGCGGAATTTTCTACATCACAAATCGTAGCGCGAAATACTATCTAATCTTGGCAACTACATTGCGAAATTTTCTACATCGCATATTAGAGCCCAAGAAAATTTCTGATTTTGCGGATATACACATGGTCTTTGAAAACTCTTTTTTACTAAGTGTTATAAACACAAAATAGCTTTTCTTGTGAAAATTTTAGGCTAAAACGTTTAAGCTCAATTCTCATAGAAATTACTTTACTTTCAAAATCACTTTGAACACATATTAAAATCCTTCATAAACATATTAATAAGCAATAAAATTACATTTGCAACACCAATATTCATAGTATGAGTTAGTGACACTCACATTGAATCCAAGCTTGTCAATGAGTTCTAATGGGCCTCCCTCGCTCCACTTACTTGTGCTTCACCTACACATCATATTCTCCTTCAAATTCCACTAAAACGAACTACTCAAGACTACAATTAAAGCTTTCAACACAACTAACTCTATTGAACACTCTTTAGACTACAATTTTCTCATCTAGGTTCTAACTTAACCAAAGCTTTAAAATTTTGATTTCTTTTCATGAACCTCATTTATTATCACCTAGGGACACCTCCACACACTCGAAATAATTTTTTGAAGATCGAAACGAAAAACCGCAAATTTAGACCCCTTTTGATCGAATACACGCTAGGGAGCAATCCCTAGCTTTTTTTTTCTTTTGTCTTCGCTCTAATCATCTCTCTATCTCTCACTTGTGAATTCAAAAAGAAACGACTGTAGGGTGGAGGTTCCCAGCCAAAAACCCATATTTTTCATTACTTTTTCACGCCAAAATATACATTTTTTATATTTTTAACTCAATTCTCTTTCCATTAGAGTTATTAGACTCACATATATTCAATTAGGATCATACATCATATAAAAATGCAAAGGGGAAGTGGCATTGCATGGTGACCATCAATGCCCTTCATCCAGCTAAAATCACACATTGTCTCATTTCATTTCCTGTTTCAATTCTAACATTTCTATGTGATACTCTAGCTTCCACATGCATGAATTCAAGCTTAATTTCATCAAAATTCAATGGAATCACATATCCTTCTTAGTGGCCGTGAACTACACATTCACACACAATCTATTGCTTCTTTCAACTTTCAAGATTTTTACATTGTCATTCTCTTAGGCATTTCATCAAACACCTTATCTACAACTTAATTCACTTAGCTAATGCTTAAATCAAATTCTAAGGTTTCTCCTATATAAACCCTAACTTTCATTTCTTGAGTGATTCCACCCAAATTAAGTTCCCTTTTTGGTGTTTTAGGGTTCTAATCTTAGTTTAGATCAAAACTCACATCAAATACTCAACAAAAGAATAAACCCAACCATTCATCCATCCATCACACAAGCTCACTAACATCAACTTAGTAAAAGTGAGGATAACTTACTTTGATCTTGCTCAAATCTTAATTTCCTAGCTTGAATGAGGCTAATTTCTTGTTTGGATCTTCAATTGGACTTGAAAAAACTTGGTTCTTCCTCCTCCTCTCTTGGCCGACTTTCACTCTCTCTTTCTCTCTATTTTTGCTTCTAATTTTACTAAGTGTTGGAAGCCAACACTCATATAAATAGGGCTCTCATATGTATAAATAACCATTTTGCCCCTTATTAGTAATTAACTTGCTATTTGATTTAATTGATTTCTAAAATCTCTATTAACATTTTAATATCACTTATAAGAGTAATATTTATAAAATTTAATATTCTCACCCTATAAGTTAATTACTACTACAAAGAAATGTAAAATTACGAAAACGGGGCTTACATGTGAAGCTGCCACGTGTTAAAAGTAATGGGTCAGAAGTTGAAACAACATCTCCTGAGCTCGCAAACGGTTATTTGAAGTAACATATTCAACTCTCAGCCCACAGATCGCACTGAAAGCTGGGGGGCTAGTGTTATGGTCGTTTTCTCAACATAGACAAATGGGCCGCTGAAAGCTCAAAGGTTGAGTACAGTGGCAAAGGACCCAAAGAGCCCAGTCCTCAGGTCGCGATGATGAGCTCACTGACTTCCTCAGCTCGCACCTATGTCAGATCTACCTTAGTGCATTCTCAGCTCGTAACCATACCAAAGTCTACTTCAATACATCTTCAGCTCACAAACGTGAACATGTTAGATCACTGAGCTCACACCGGGTGATGCCTTAAACAGTCGATGTCAGATTGTCCTGGTTTTTCGATTTCACGCCAGTACAATCTCTACAGTTCCTAAAAGACATTTGATGCGACGACGGCTATGCATTTAATGCAATGAAGATTTTACATAAAGCATTTAATGTAGGCATAAACATATAAGAATAATTAGTGCAAAAGCAATAAATACAGTATGACCAAAGTCAGAGTAGTTAAAAATAATGATGGTTTTTGGCGTATAAAATACTTAATTGTAATCTTCTTCTCTTTATAAATAGGGGTGAATTTCATTGTAAAAGACAAGTGAACACTAGTATTATAGTCACTCTGCCAAAAATACATTTAGAGTGGCCCGTGGGTAGAGGCAAATTTGCTGAACCACGTAAAAATCCATATCTTTGTATTCTTCCTCCTTTCCCTTCTCTGTTCTTAATTGCTTCTTTATTATCTTTATCAACTTTAACTTTCATTAATTTTCATTTATTCTCAGAGTTATAGTCTGAGCTTTGGAATCTCCAAGTCGACCAATTCCAGACGTCGACACCTTTAAACATATATTTTAATAATTTAGTCAACCATGTCTCTCTTTGATAATTTATTTGATACCAAGTTCATGTTAAACTCTAATCAGTCATCATACCCCTTTTCAATTTTAAATTTATCTTCGATCTATCCAGAAATCCTACTAAAATTCAATTACACATCTAAGACCTCAATTTACTTTACTGTTCCATAAATAAGAGCAAATGCTATACAATGCATATACAATGCTAAAATCGGGAAGGTGTATTATAAATCCTCCCCTCTTATGAAATTTCGTCCTCGAAATTTACAAGATTCATCTATCTAAAGAGTTAGGGATATCGTTAACACATCTGATCTTCATGCTCCCATGTGGCCTCCTCCATGTCGTGATTCCTCCATAAAACCTTTGCTAAGGGAATGAATTTGTTACGCAGGACTTGTTCTCTACGATCTAAAATTTGGACCGATTCTTCTTTATAAGTTAAGTTTTTCCTTAATTCCACAAGTTGCTCTTGAAGTATATGGGAGGGATCCGGAATATACTTTCGGAGCATGGATACGTGAAATACATCATGAATTCTGACTAATTGTAGTGGCAGCTTCAACCTGTACGCTATTGATCCAACTCTATCTGTGATCTCATATGATCTGCTTTCCTAATCTGAGCACGCATTTCCATGGGGAGATCTTAAGGAACACTTTATCACCAATGTCGAACTTTAAATCCCTATAACGATTATCTGCATAACTTTTTTGCCTATCACTCGCTATCTTGAGCCTATCTCTGATTACTTTAATCTTCTTAGAAGTGATCTAGACAAGTTCGGGACATATCATTTTCCTCTCACTTATCTCATCGCAGTATATTGGAGTCCTACACTTTCTTCTGTAGAGTGTCTCGTATAGGTTCATGTCAATACTGGCTTGATAACTATTATTATAAGCGAACTCCATGAGTGGTAGGTGTGTATCCTAACTTCTCCTGAATTCCAGAACACATGATCTTAGCAGAGCTTTAAGCGTCTGAATTATCCGTTTGGACTGACCGTCCATCTGGGGATGAAAGGTTGTGCTAAAAATTAACTTTGTGCCTAAAGCTTTTTGCAGACTGGGCCAGAATTTTGAGGTAAACTTGAGATCACAGTCTGAGACGATAGAAATCGGTGTACCATGGAGTCTGACTATTTCATCGATGTAAAGTTGGGCTAATTTATGCTTCTGATTGGTAAGAAGTGAGTGGACTTTGTTAATCTGTCCACTATCACCCATATAGCATCATGCCCTCTTTAACTTCATGGAAGCCCTACTACAAAGTCTATGAAAATCTTCTCCTATTTCCACTCTAGGATAGGGAGGGGTTGTAATAATCCTGCCGGTTTCTGATGTTCTACTTTCACTTACTGACAAGTTAAGCATCGAGAGATGAAGTCTGTTATCTCCTTCTTCATCCTTTTCCACCAGTAATGCTCTTTCAAGGTCTGGTACATTTTTGTGCTGCATAGATACATGGCATAAGTTAAAGAGTGAGCTTCTTCCATAATCTTCTTTTTCAAGTCCTCCATATTCGGTACACATAAACATTGGCCTATCATCATTGCACCATCTTCCCTTATTGTAAAATCTAATTTCTGACCATCCTCTATCTCTTTTCTTAACCTTGCCAACTAAGGATCTTATTTCTGTAGTTCCCTTATTTGATCTACCAAAATGAGGTTGACATGGAAAGTAGCTAATAATGACCAATTTAGTGTTTAACGATCAGGTTGTCACGAGGGTTGATAGCTTTAAGAAAACATAAGAAATTCAAGTTTCCTCTTTTAGCATTCCTAATCAATTTTTTATACCTTGTAACATCCTAATTAAATAAGTTAAGCAAATTAGGAAGATTTTTAGTCCAAAAACAAAAGAGATTCACTTTTCATATTAAAATTTGATTCTAAATCAAAGTTGGAAGTGGAATCCTTCTCAATTGAGGAAATCTTGGCTCTCATGGATTACTTGCCTATAAATAGGTGCTTTCACCACTCAATTCACACACATGAGAGAAGAGCACAGATGTGGGTTGCGACATGAAGGCTTCAATTTTGTCTTTTCTTTTTCTTTTCTTTACATTTCTTTTATATTTATGTAGTTAGTTTATTAGTTAAAGCTAAATTAAAGCCCTAAACATGAACTCAATTTATTTATCTTTTCAATAAATTTTTATGTTTTCATGATAAAATTAATGTCTCTAGTTTAATTTTATTCTATTTGATATGTTTCTTTAACTGATCATCTTAGAAACATGTTTATAGGATTATGTTGTAAGAATATAAATCGTACACCAAACCAACTTATTCTTTGTTTACAACAATCAATTGCTTACAAACCAATCGAGAGATATTAATTTATAAAAATCTAGGATAGGCATTATGTTCTTAGGTTTGTGTGACATTCATATTCTTCTCATGCTTAATGGGTTCCTATTATTAAACCTAAGTAGACATTATGCACGATTATAATTAAGAATACAAGCATCTATGTAGTCACCATGCAATTTACATACTAACTAAGGAAGAATTAATACAACATAAAGTATGACCATTACTTTTTTGTGAATGTCTTTATTATGCATAAATATGATTTACTTTATTACTCTTTTTAATAAATAAAAGGATTGTTTAGTAGCGGATAAGATGTTTTAACTAGTTTTTCTCATTGATTATTCTTATTTTAATTTTTTGTTATAATTTAGTTTAATCTTAAATCCAAAACCCTTCTACTTAATTTACTTGTTTTTTGTTTCAGTCCTAAATAAGCTTAAAATTAAAACAAGTTAAAAATCCTCATAGGATCAATCTTCCCCATCTAATATACTCAATAGACAATTTGTGTACTTACAAGCTCTCAGTAAGTTGTCTGTTGTTATGCCCATTTTCTGGTTCGGCCCAGATGGGCCAGTACATGCTTATTTAATTTAAGCAGGAGCAAGGGCCCAGGAGGCCCAAAGATGGAACCATCAATTGCAAGCCCGAATCGTGAGGCCGTCCAGGTCGCAAGCCAGCAACAGTTCCCAGGACGCCTCCTGCCAGTGTTTCCAGCTCGTGGAGCTCGCGAGGTCGCTCAGGTCGCGAGCTCGCTGAAATCTCCAGACCGTCTTATCTCTCCTCCAAAGCGCATCACCTGACTGACCTGAAGACTTACTTAGGAGATATCGTGTATAGCAAGTTGTCAGAATTACCAACTCCCATGATTTCCCGTCGGAAACTGTCTACACAATTACCCAGAAGCATTTAATGAAGTGAAGACCCCTTCAGGTATAATTAATGCAGACTTGTGCAGGGAGGAAATCATCATTACCTTTACAATTAATGCAGCATGGCAATGTCAGGCTTAGCTGAAGCTAGCCGTTGCCAGTTACTTGTGTAACATTCTTTTGTATTTTTTATTGTGAGCTCCCCTCCTCTATAAAGAGGGGAGACATTTTTACTGTACAACAAGCTGAATATACAAAAAAACTGTCACTCTGTCGGAATTACTCCAGAGTGACCGTGGATGTAGGTGCAGTCACCGAACCACGTAAAAATCCTTGTGTTTCTTATCTCTTTCACTCTCTCTTTCTCCTTAACTTCTTATTGATCTCCTTATTAACTCTAACCAACCACCAAGTCCGACATTCCTTCACCTGAATTAATTGCTACCAACCTAGAACTTCATTAATTGATCATTTACTACCTTTCACTCCGTACAACCAACCTTCATTTACCAAGTTCGCCGTCTAGGCCCCAGAATCTCTGATTGACCGTTTCCGGACGTCAACATCTTTTGGCGCTAGAAGGAGGGCCCAACAGCGACCTGGTAATCTCCAGTTAGTTATTACTTCGTTTTCATTTGTACTTGTCTACCATGGCTAGGATCAAGGCAACAAGGAGTGTTGGAGTAGCAGAGGAGCGACATGAAATCCAAGAAGAACAGAACGCCTCACCTTCAGGAAACGAGGTCGCTCAGGAATGGCAGCAGCGCCAGCGAGCTCTGGAGGATGCAGTGAGGGAGTTGACAACAACAGTGAGGGCGTTGGTGGAAGTCCAAGCCCATGTAGTGCCAAGACAGGTGGACGCAGCACCTCCAGGCAGAGCTCGCCGTCGACCTTCAGAAGAAATACCAACTCCAGAAGGGGTAGCCATAAGGGAAAGGTCGCTGACCGAAGGATCGGCCCGCTCCTCGAACTTGCACCCAAGGAGAGCCAGAGAGCGGAACCAAGAGCGGGAGATCCCACCTCGCCAGAACGAGATAAGGGCGAGGGCGAGTATCGAGGGCGCCAGGCGCGAAGAGGGCAGTCGTGGGCCAGAGCGAGTCCGCGGATACCGTGCAGGTTATGAGCCCGAGCCGCAGAGGGCAGCCAGACGCGCAGAAGCTCTCGGTGAAGAGGGCAGGTCACAGAACCGTTACTTTGGGGAGCAGGAAAGTACCAGCAGATGGAACCCCAGTCGGCGATCACTGACCCAGGACCCAGTAGTAGAAGAATTGTTGCAGAGGGTCCAACAATTGGAAGCTCGACCTGGAGGCCAGACTGGGGAAGAGTGGGACAACCGCCGGGTACCATTCACTCGGGAGATCGAGACAGTGCCCTTACCAGCGAAGTTCAAGCTCCCCAATATCCCTCCATACGGTGGCAGGACGGATCCTTATGACCATTTGGACGCTTTCAATGTACAGATGGATCTTCAGACAGACGACCCGCTGGTCAAATGCCGAGTATTCCCAGCTACTCTAGGGGACGCTCCGCGAGCTTGGTTCAACCGCCTTCCAGCCCGCAGCATCGGAAGTTGGAGAGAATGTCAGAAGAAGTTCCTGGACCAATATAAGGCATTAAGGAAGCAGCTCGCGCCAGCCTGCCACCTCGCTACCATTTTCCAGAGACAGAATGAATCCCTAAAGGATTATATTACTCGATTCAGAGAGGAGGTGAGTAATGTGGAAACGCCCTCTGACGAGAGTATTTTAACAGCTATTTCTGTAGGGCTCAGGAAAGACGAGAAGCTGTACGAAAGCATATACAAATCCCCTGTGAAAGATCTAGGGGAGTTCTACGAAAGGGCTGCTAAAGAAGTCAGATGGGAAGAAGCCTTCGGGGCTAAGAAACCCAGTGGTCAGCGGGGTGAAGCAAGTGGTTCCCATCGTGAAAAGAGGAAGAATCATGGCAGTGATAGGCCAGGGGAGCCGAGGAACCAGTCGGCCAACGTTGTGGCAAAGCGAGCTAGGCCAGGGCCGAGGATGGAGAGGCCCCGACGCCCGAACCGGTATGACAGCTATAGTGTGTTATCGGACAGGCAGGACAAGATCTTCGCCGCGGAAAGAAACAGGGAGAACTTCGGGAAGCCACCCCCGACTGGACCCCCTAACCGACGTCGGGACCCGAGGAAATTCTGTGCTTACCATAACGAGAACGGGCACAATACCTCAGACTGCTGGCAGTTGAAGGATGCAATAGAGGAACTCATAAGACGAGGCCGCCTAGGAGAATATGTAGTACAGCCCGCTGGCAGGCGACCTCAGCACCAACGACCTCAGGGGCAAGACCAGCAGCCCGAGCAACAACAGCCTCAGCGAGCTCAGGAACCCGAACGCGAGCCCGCTGTAAGAACAATCTTTACCATTTATGGTGGGCCTCATGTGGCAGGTACATCTAACAGGTCACACCAGAGGTACATCCGAGAAGCCAACCATACCTTACTGGCAGAATATGGAGGAGTCGAGGGACCCACCAAAAGGGCAAAGGCGTCCTCAGACAGCATTGTGTTCACGGAGGAGGACGAGAGGGGAGTACGTTGGCCCCACAATGATGCTATTGTAATCAGGGCCCAGATCAGTAATGTCGAGGTACAGAGGATAATGATCGACACTGGCAGCTCAGTCAACGTCATGTATAAGGACTGCTATGACCAGATGGGTTTAGGAGCTGAGCAGTTAATACCCTCGCCAGAACCCCTCTACGGATTCACGGGAGATGCAGTGATACCGGTAGGTCAAATCAAGTTACCTCTCACCCTCGGGGAACCAGGACGACAAGCTACGATTCTTGCAGACTTCCTGATTATCAATAGCCCTTCAGCATACAACGTGGTATTGGGGCGACCTTCAATGAATGAGCTAGACATGGTCACCTCTACCAGAACACTGACAGTCAAGTTCCCGACCCCCAATGGAGTAGACTGTGTCAATGGTGAACAGCAGTTGGCCAGGAGATGTTATGAAGACGCAGTGAAGATGGGAGTTCGGGGAAAGAAAGTAAATGTGGTCTCGGGTGGCCAACCGTGAGTTGTCTCTGAAACTGGGGTAAGCGATGACCTCGACCCTTGCGAGGTGGATGCAGACAGGGCCACAGGACCTGTTGAGGAGCTAAAGGACGTGCGGGTCAGTGAGATGGACTCGGAGAGATATGTGAAGATAGGAAGAGATCTGCTACCAGAAGTGAAGACTGAGCTCGTAGAATTCCTGAAGATAAACCTTGATGTCTTCGCCTGGAACCATGAAGATATGGTGGGGATAGATCATAATGTTATGTGCCACAAACTGAACATAGATCCCCAGCACAGGCCAGTCCGTCAGAAGAGGAGGCCGATGACACCGGAACGCTATGCAGCTCTGAAATGAGGAGGTTGAGAAGTTGTTAGCTAACGGATTTATCAGGGAAACTCGTTATCCTGTTTGGGTCGCAAATCCAATTCTCGTGAAGAAGAAGAACGGGAAGTGAAGGACTTGCATTG
This sequence comes from Litchi chinensis, assembly GCA_019925255.1. NCBI lineage: Eukaryota > Viridiplantae > Streptophyta > Magnoliopsida > Sapindales > Sapindaceae > Litchi > Litchi chinensis. The sequence goes on along the minus strand of CM034462.1, from coordinate 11,286,706 downwards.
ACTTCACCGACCTGAACAAGGCTTGCCCGAAAGACAGCTTCCCACTGCCAAGGATTGACCAGCTGGTAGACGCAACAGCCGGGCACCAACTTCTGAGTTTCATGGATGCCTACTCATGGTACAACCAGATCCCAATGAGCCCGCGGGACGAAGAACACACCTTTTTTGTCACTGATAGGGGGTTGTACTGTTACAAGGTGATGCCATTCGGGCTCAAGAATGCAGGAGCCACCTACCAGCAACTGGTCAACGCCATGTTCCAAGACCAGATTGGGGAAACTATGGAGGTCTACGTAGATGACATGCTGGTCAAGTCCCAGAAAGCAACAGATCATGTTCACGACCTGGATGAGACATTCAAAGTCCTCAGAAATTACCGGATGAAGTTAAACCCGCTGAAGTGTGCCTTTGGGGTAGCATCTGGTAAATTTCTGGGATTTATGGTGAACAGCAGAGGGATAGAGGCCAATCCAGAGAAGATCAGGGCGCTCGTGGAAATGAGGTCCCCCTCCAAAATCAAGGACGTGCAGAGTCTTACTGGCCAGGTCGCGGCTCTCAGCCGGTTCATCTCAAAAGCTAATGACAAGTGCGTGCCATTCTTTGAAGCCATAAAGAAAGCTAAGAATTTCGAATGGAATGAGCATTGTGAAGAAGCATTTCAAAAGCTGAAGGAGTATATGAGCCAGGCTCCTCTCCTGTCTAAGCCAAAGCATGGAGAGAAGCTATTTTTGTACTTGGGAGTCTCTGAGCACGCCCTAAGCGCGGCCTTGGTAAGAGAAGAGGATAAGATGCAGCTGCCCGTATATTACATCAATAAAAGGCTGGTTGATGCGGAGACCAGATACTCACAAATGGAGAAGCTCGCGTACTGCCTGGTAACTGCCTCCAGGAAGCTACGCCCCTACTTCCAAGCTCATCAGGTCGAGGTCCTCACGCAATACCCTCTCAGGCAAGTCCTTCAGAAAGCAGATACTTCTGGCAGGCTCCTCAAGTGGGCTATCGAGCTTGCTCAGTTCGACATAGAGTTCAGACCCAGAACGGCATTCAAGGCCCAGGCACTTGCAGACTTTATTGTGGAATTCACAGGGCCAGTACCGGAGCGGGAGGAGCTAGCCGAAGATCCAACTTGGGAGCTGTATGTGGATGGATCCTCAAACGAGCAAAGCTCGGGAGCTGGAATAATGTTGATCAGTCCAGAAGGTCACAAGATCCTGAGTGCCCTAAGGTTTGGATTCCGAGCTACCAATAATGAGGCCGAGTATGAGGCGTTGCTTGCTGGACTTCGCCTGGCAAAGGAGGTGCGAGCTGAGCAGGTAAAGGTCTTCAACAATTCTCAACTTATTGTTTGCCATGTCAGGGGAGAATACCAGACCAAGGGAATGAGGATGTCAAAATACTTCCAGAAGGTGAAGGAGTTACTGGGGGCTTTCAAGGGGTTTGAAGTGAACCAGATCCCCAGGGCACAGAACTGTAATGCAGACGCCCTGGCTCGCTTAGCGACCTCCCAAGATGCAGATCTGCTTGAGTCTTTCCCTGTGGAATTCCTGCCAGCTCCGAGCATTGAGAACGAAGATGCAATGATGATCATACAGGTGCGGCCCAACTCCTGGATGAGCTCGTTAGTGAATTACTTGCAGGAAGGGAAGCTACCAGAGGACAAGCTGGAAGCTCGTCGTATACGAGCTAGAGCAGCCCGATACTGCATTTATGACGACAGACTATACAAGAAGGGATTCTCGACCCCGCTGCTGCGATGTATAGATGATGAGGATTGCGAGGTAGTGCTGAGCGATATTCATGCAGGTCATTGTGGGAACCACGCAGGAGCATTGTCCTTGGCCCAGAAGGCCCTCAGACAGGGGTTCTACTGGCCAACTATGAAGCATGATGCATTAGATATGGTGAAGAAATGTGATAAGTGCTAGAGGTTTGCTAAGGTCTCGCGAGCTCCACCAGCCTACCTCCAGCAGATGGTGAGTCCATGGCCTTTCGCAATCTGGGGGATGGACCTCATCGGACCCCTGCCCACAGCTCGAGGAAGTTACAGGCATGTTGTGGTCGCTGTGGACTACTTCACCAAATGGGCTGAAGCTAAGGAGCTAGCAGAAATTTCCACCACGAAGATAGAAAAATTTGTATGGGACAATATCATCTGCAGGTTCGGGGTGCCTCAGCAGCTCGTCACGGATAATGGTACTCAGTTCACTAGTGAGCAATTCATAGACTTCTGCAGCGAGCTCGGAATCGTAAAGAGCTTCTCGGCTGTGGACCATCCTCAAGCCAATGGTCAGGTCGAGGCTGTGAACAAGATCATCAAGCAGACTTTGAAGACCAGGCTAGAGGCAAGAAAGGGGGCTTGGGCTGACGAGCTACAGAAGGTCCTCTGGGCATACAGGACCACAGTCCGCAACTCGACAGGTGAGACCCCATTTTCTATGGTCTATGGAACGAAGGCCATGATACCGGCAGAATTTGAAGTCACCAGCCAGCGAAGGGCCTCGTTCCGACCTGAAGGCAATGACCAGCTGCTCGCGGCCAGTCTGGACTTAGCTGAGGAAGCAAAGGAGACAGCTCGCCTGAGGGTAGCAGTGTACCAGCAGAGAGTTGCCAGGTATTACAACAAGAAGGTCCGAGCTCGAAGCTACAAAGCCGGAGACCTCGTTCTCAGATTAGTCCTCCCCGGGACTCGCAAGGCAAGCGATGGGGTACTCGGACCCAACTGGGAGGGACCATACCTTATCAAGCAGAATCTGAAGAACGGAGCCTATCATTTGGCCAGTATGGATGGATCAGAGTTACCCCGAGCCTGGAATGCTGAACACCTATGACCATACTACACCTAAGAACTGTCAGCCTGCTCTAACTTTGTACATAATTCTTTTGACGATTGTCTATAAGCATGCTTTCATTTGTTTTCTGTTGTATGTGTCATGTTTGATGCAGAAAGCAAACTGGTTGAACCAGCAAATGTACATGTTAAAAAGAGCAAAGCTAATGAAATTTCTTTCTCAAGTAATCGAGCTGCGATCTATCGCCATATATGCCTAAATATATATTATTATTCCTTAAAGACATCTGTGCTAAATCTAAGGGATCTTTCACAACTAAAATGCTCGCATGAAATGGCCGGCCAAGGCTATGAGCATATCTTAGCAACAAGTGTCCATAAAAGGCCTCAATCGAGGACGCCTTATCAATTGATACTCGATTCGTCCGTGTTATCCTCACTAACGGAAGTTTACGTCAAGCATCAAGCTTATTTCTTAGCTCGCAGCCGCAATTGCCCCGCGACCTCGCGGGAGGGGGTAAGGCTACGCCTCTCAAATATAAAGATGCCCGCGGACCTCGCGAATCAATTGTCCCGCGACCTCGCTGGAGGGGGTAAGGCTACGCCTCTCAAATATAAAGATGCCCGCGGACTGACCAAAGGAGCTCACCCCTGAACTACGAATGCAGCCACAGATTAAAATCTCAAAGTTAGGGAAAATGCTGCTGTTAAGCGCGCTCAACATCATTGAAATATAGGGATCAAGGAAATTCCGAGCTCCCCACTAGCTGTAAACTCCTGCCAATCTTCTAAGGTTTGTCCGACTATATCAAATGTCGAATCAAATACTTTATTCGACCAAGCTATTTGTTGAATTCAAGTCCTTACGAGCTAGTGCATTAATATAATCACTGACTACGGTTAGCAGATTCGAAAGTTATTATGATTCTCACAATTGTGATTTACTTAGCAAATTTTAAATATTTACAATAGTGTGATTATTTTTTGCTAATCCCTCATCATATAAGTAAGACATGCATATATATACTTGGACAAAGTATTGAAATTATGCAGGAAATTTAATATTATAATCTCGAGCTTTGAGCTCGTTGTTTGAGTCCAAACAAATGATAAATTACAAGTCAGAACAAACAAGTGAAAGTAAAAACGCCCTAAACGCCAGCCGGTTCGTCTGAAGGAGCAGGATCACCTATGGCTTCTGCTGGGGGCTCTGCTTCAGGGACGGGCTCAGAAGCTGGTAAATCAGAAGAGGCCTCTGCTGGGGGCTCAAGCATGGGAAGATCCTCTAAAGCTGGAGGTACCTCAGGGACCTGTTCTGGCAAAGGGAATGGGACAACAGATGGATCAACTGGAGGAACAGAGGGAGTATCCGCATGTTGCGCACCCTGAGCACCTGCAGTAAGCTCTGCGAACTCCCGGATCATTTTGACCCCTTCTGACCCGAAGAAGGAGTAGTCTAAGTCCGGGTAGCGCTCCCACATGCTGAACAGAAATGCCCTCTCGACCTCTTCCTCGACCCTAGTGCGCTCCTGAGCTAACCTGGTCTCAATGCCCGCCTCGGTCTGAGCCAGCTTCGCCTCGGTCTGAACCAGTTTCCCCTCTGTCTGAGCCAGCTTCCTCCCAGTCTGAGCCAGCTTCGCCTTTGCTTCAGCCCGCTTCTCCTTGGCCCTCATGAGCTTCCCTCTGGCCGCTCCCAAGTCCCACTAATGCTGACTTACTTTATCCTCAGCAACCTGCAGTTTTACCTTTGCAGTGCTGAGCTCACTCTTCAGCTGATTTAGCTCACCGTGGGCCTTGCTGGCTTCAGAGGTAGCGGCCTCCCTACGAGCGGTCTCCTACGACAAGGCCGCATCAGCATCTTTGAGCTTGGCAGAAAGCTCACCATGATTCTTTTGGAGGAGATTGATCTCATCCTGCAGTAGTCTCCTCTCCTCCTCGAACTGCTCCTGAGACATCCTAAAGGCCTCCTTCTCATTAATGTGATATTCTGCCTCCCTTATTAACTTCACAGACGCCATACCAAGCTGAAACAACAAGAGAGATGGTAAGAGATCTTTTGAAAAAAGAAGAAGAAAATCAAAATCGAAGTATGAAAGGATGTGAATCTTACCAGCGCAGCATGACGAGCTACGTAGCCTACTAGAGTACGGCCTGTAAGTCCATCTTTCTGCAGCTTCGGGGTGCGCTTCCCCATCGCTTCGGGCACGAGCTCCACGAAGCTGTTGAAGTATTCCATCTCCTTTGCCACTTCAGGGGGGACCCCGGAGTCTGCCTGTTCGACCGTTGTAGGCCTCGCAGGTCGTCCTGGCGCTTCTGTGCCCGGTTCCCTACCAATAACAACCCCCCCGACTGGAGGAACCACAATAACTCCCTTCTGCTTTAGGGCCGGGGGCGGAGCTATGGCCTTTCCTTTTCTTTTTCTTGTCAAAGCCTCAGACTCCGACTCCGAAAGTAAATCCCCCTCAACAGAGACCGTGACCCTCTTGGCTGGGGAAGGACTTAGCCCCTCAGATGGGGCAGCCCGTTTTTGAGGAGTGGCAGACGACCTGATCGGAGAAGGAGCAACTGCAGCAGTTTGTGAGGGCGCTCTTTGTGAGCGGTCTGGAGAGGTATCATCCACGTCGACGACCTCGGTCGGCTCGGCAGGTGGAATTGACCTGAGAGGAGGGACGGACATGGTGAGCCTTCCCATATTGTCCGAAGAAGGGCTGGTAGAGAAGCTCGTGCTCGGTGACCTTTGTTGCAGTGGCTGTGGTTCTGACTCTGATTGTGTAGGAACAGGAACGGCGGAAGCGACCTCGCTTGTTTGCCCCCTTATTCCCAAGTCCTGGATTATGTTCAGAAGAGGACTCGTGGCAGATCGCGCAAGACCCCGCTCTACCAGCTCGCTGCCAGAAGGGAAGAAGTCCTCGGTTGGTTCCTTGGCTGCTGCGTAAGCGTTCAGAATAGCGAGCTCGTCCTTCCTTAACTTGTATCCAGGAGCTGCGACACCTGCAAAGCAAAAGCTAGCTCGGTAAAAAAAAAAAAAAACTACTACTAATATTATTTAAGTGCTTGTGTCCCTACTGGGTTCCCGTACAAAACTCCTATTATCCAGCCCGGCGAGCGAAGGGCACGTGAACAGGGCCCAATTGGACTTGTATTCCCCCACGTTGGACTTAGTGCAACTTTGGGGTAAAAACTCCCTGTAATCAGAACGCTGGCGAGGCGTGACGTAGTATAGTCCATCCTTTCCAGAGATCGCCTTGAAGCTAAAGACGCTACGGATGATGCGGGATGAAGGGAACTCTAGTCCATACTTAACGAACGCCGCAGCCAGGGTCGTTAAGTAGGCATACGAGTTCGGGGTTAATTGGAACGGGGCAAGCTTCAAGTCGTTCAGGAGATCTTTTAGGTAGCCAGGAACAAGGAACCTAAAACCGAGCTCTATGTGTTCGTGGCTGAGCGCCACGAAGCCCTCAGGTGGATGGGCAGCTCGATCAGTGGACTCGGGGACGTTAGCTCTACACCCCAAGGGGAAGCTGAATTCCTCGGCCCAAGCCTCCAACTTTGGAAGAGTGACGAGCGAGGGCGTGTGTTTAAAGGTGTGGGGGTCTGTTTCCTCAGCGACCTCCTCCCCTCCTTCGACCTCCTCGGCGTGCACGCTAGCTCGCGAGGTCGTGGCCTCGGCCTCACTAGTCTGACGTCCTGACGGCCTCCTAGAAGTAAAAGCCCTGCCCCGACCAGTGCGTGAGCGACCTGAAATCTACAGCACAAAAGAAGCGACATCAGAACGCTTATAGCATGCTGAGCCTAGCAAGACGCAGAAAAAGGGAACTCCTAGGGCTATTGTCCTACATGTCAGGTCGCACACTCGGCCTCCAGAGGGTAGGAGAAGGCCCAGAGACGCGGGCTCGCAGGTACCACATCACCCTAAATATATGTGTTGCTAACCCTATGTTTACAGGTACCCTACCAGACAGTAAGGGGGACACTTTCATCGAAAGTCCTAAGCAACAGTACACGGCCAAGAGACGGGACACCTGGGTTAACAGCCAGGTCGCCCCTAGCGTACACAAGTATTCAAGCAACCAACACGACAATATTTTTAAAGGCCTGGTAGGCTTACAGGGATCAACAGATGTGATGTATAAGCAGAAAACAGCAATCCTAACCAGAAACAGATCATACCACAACGCAAAAAAGCAAAGCTGGAGAAGAACTACCTTGTTTGAACTGCGTACGGCTTGCTGAGAGTGGTAGCTGGTTCCTGAAGCGACGGAGTCTGAAAAGTCTGTCCGAATGCAGATAGCAAACCAGAAGAAGCAGAAAATAAAAAATGGTGGAAAGAAGAGTGCTGGAGTTGTATCAGGAAAACAAAAAGAGAAACTTGAAGAGGCCTGTGGATTATATAGGCCAAGACGTCCGTCCCCAGCCATCCGATCCAACATAAAGGTGTAACCGCCAAAGATCCAACGGCTAGGCATCAATCTCGGTCGTGCGCCATCATGCCTGTCAGTTACAAGATGTGCGCATTTAATGCGTACGGCCCCGAGACACGTTTTTCGGCTCCAACGCCTGAATGGACGCCGCGTGTCAGCAGTTACAGTGTGGAGATTGAAACGGTATCAGAAGATTTGAAAATGGGCGCCAATTGTGTATTTGGATCAGCTCCCAATCCGCAGAACGCACAGAGAGCTGGGGGGCTTGATGTTATGCCCATTTTCTGGTTCGGCCCAGATGGGCCAGTACATGCTTATTTAATTTAAGCAGGAGCAAGGGCCCAGGAGGCCCAAAGATGAAACCATCAATTGCAAGCCCGAATCGTGAGGCCGTTCAGGTCGCAAGCCAACAACAGTTCCCAGGACGCCTCCTGCTAGTGTTTCCAGCTCGTGGAGCTCGCGAGGTCGCTCAGGTCGCGAGCTCGCTGAAATCTCCAGACCGTCTTATCTCTCCTCCAAAGCGCATCACCTGACTGACCTGAAGACTTACTTAGGAGATATCGTGTATAGCAAGTTGTCAGAATTACCAACTCCCATGATTTCCCGTCGGAAACTGTCTACACAATTACCCAGAAGCATTTAATGAAGTGAAGACCCCTTCAAGTATAATTAATGCAGACTTGTACAGGAAGGAAATCATCATTACCTTTACAATTAATGCAGCATGGCAATGTCAGACTTAGCTGAAGCTAGCCGTTGTCAGTTACTTGTATAACATTCTTTTGTATTTTTTATTGTGAGCTCCCCTCCTCTATAAAAAGGTGAGACATTTTTACTGTACAACAAGCTGAATATACAAAAGAACTATCACTCTACCGGAATTACTCCAGAATGGCCGTGGATGTAGGTGCAGTCACCGAACCACGTAAAAATCCTTGTGTTTCTTCTCTCTTTCACTCTCTCTTTCTCCTTAACTTCTTATTGATCTCTTTATTAACTCTAACCAACCACCAAGTCCGACATTCCTTCACCTGAATTAATTGCTACCAACCTAGAACTTCATTAATCTATCATTTACTACCTTTCACTCTGTACAACCAACATTCAATTATCAAGTTCGCCGTCTGGGCCCCAGAATCTCTGATTGACCGTTTCCGGACGTCAACATCTGTTAAAATTACAACCAACATAGCTCGTTATTTCTATAATAGTATAAAGGACCTGAAAACAAGAAATCTTCTACAAATCAACAGTTGCTGGCATATTTTCTTAATTCGACGAACCTCTAGAAAAGTGGAAAAGAACATTACCAAATAAGAAGATTTTCATAATGAATAAAAGGTCTTTTTGAACAAGAAGCTGCAAAATTGAAGTACAACTCGAATATAGCCACAATTAATTACAGTCCAATTCCATATCTAAGTGTTTAAGTAAAACAAGAAGAAGATCTTTAGTCTTTCCTATATTATAATGACTGAATTATATATAAACAAGGAATGCTAGCATTGTATAAAGGGGTCATTGGCATGCACAAGATACAATATTCAATAGTCGTTCTACCCCTAGTAGTAACTTTGCTAAATATAGTCTCCCGCTTTATAAAAAATATAACCATGGATGTATACATTACACATATGACTGAATCATATTAAAAACTCTTTGGGTTTGTTTCATTGTCTACACTTCTTCACCTTTACTTTACGTTATCGATTTCTACCGTTATTCACTTCTTCAACATAAGCAGCCCATATACTTTCGCTACCACTCGCAATATTTCATCACAACCCCTTACAAATCTTCATGTACACAAAATTTGCATAAATTTGGGTGTTGATCATTTTTTGATGCCAACAATTTTAACATTTTATATAATTAAAATACAAAACAATAAAATAAAAGTAAAAAAAAAGAAGTATAAGGCTGGTGAGATAATTTTAACCCACCAAATTAGTGGGTCAAATTTATCCCACCAAAGTAGAATAGATTGGTTGTATGGAATTGGTGAAATCCAATCTCATGCAACCAACAAACTACGGATTTGATTGGAAATTATTGAATTCCTATCTAATCCCTTGTAACAAACAAGGAAGTGTTGAGTTCATTTTGATTCCATAAAATATTTTACATAAGTGAACATTTTACGTGAAATACTGAAATATTGAAACATTTCACATAAGTAATTTTACTCACATGAAATATTCTGTGGGATAAAAACTTGTTAAAAATTAATGAAATTTTGTTTAAGGCTGAAAACAAAATTCCATTAATTTTTGGGACATTTTTAATAATGTGCACGGTCACTAGTATTAAACCTAATTTGAGTTTGGTTTAGAGAATTAAGTTATTAATTGATTGTCATGATACAAGTGATGTTCTAATACTATCAATCTGAAGCATGATACTGTCATCTAAGAGTTGAAATTATTAGGGTTGATACCTGAACCTAAATAATGAATTGACTGTAATTACGGAATGCTACATCTCTATGCAATTAGGGTGAGCTCAATAAGGTAATTTTTGCACTAAAATGAACACTAGTTTAAATTAATTTACTTGCAGTACATAATATTATTCTGCTCCTGTAATTGGAGGCGTATAATGGATACAGTGACACAATTTGACAACAGATTTTAATGCAAATAGGGTCAGCCTCAGCAGCAGCAAACATCTAACACACAGCAGCAACACAAGGCAGCCAAACTGCAAACAAAAATAAAAATAAAATTGCATAAGAGCTTGTATCTTGAAGAATAATGGCGGAAACCTATGTTTGCCTTACACCATACATCAAGATAATCTTTTTTCAAGGGCACACTTTAAGAGGACCATTTTTGGAGAATACGCGGAGATTATTCTTCAATACATTTATGAAAAGCATTATACCTAGAAAATATTTTCCAAAAACATTATTAGTCAACAAAATTAGACTTACCATCCTTTCAAGAAATCATCACCCCTGCTTTTGGTTTCAACAGGATGGGTTTGCTGGGGGTACCCAGCTTCATCTTTAGTTGGATAGCCAATAGGCGGTGGAGGAGCAGCATATGAACCGTGATTGTACTCTTCCACTGGTGGCTGCGGCAGCGGATACGACTGAGCAGGTGGTGGATATGCAGTCACCGGTGGAGGATATACCACTGAAACCAACAAAAAATCAAATCATTAGAAACCATTAGATCAGTAAATACATTGAACAGAGATCATCACTAAGATGAATTTGTTACATACCCAAGTGAACATGTTACCCCGTCGATTTTCACTAAAACAATCTATCGTCTACAACTAATATAATAGGATTTCAAAAGTGCTTTTGTCTCTGTTTATTAGTATTTGATTGAAAATAAATAAAAGCATTATATATACTAAAAAATCTCACTTAAAATGTTTTCTGGTAGACCAATTGAATGTTGACAGAAATAATTTATAGATAGGAAAAACCTATAATATTTCATACAAGTATATCTTTGAAAAGCACTTTAAACTGTTTTTTAACAAACAATTATCTCTACTCGAAAACAATTATTGCAAAAGCACTTCAAAATGGACCTTAAATCTAACTCACATAAGACGAGGTTAAAATCCCCAAAAAGAAGCAAAGACAATAATACATAACCACATAAGACGAGGTTAAAATCCCAAAAAAGAAGCAAAGACAATAATACATAACCACTTAAGTGACTTACCAGGAGCTTGTTGATCATCATGATAAGCCATGCCTTGGAATGAAAATGGCAATTTGTTTATGTATACTCGTTGAAAATGGTAATTTGTTGGGAGGAGGGTTTGATGGGTATTTTTAGTGATAAAAAATAGAGAGATATCATATAGTTTTATGGATGATGTTTACTAGAAGCCGGCCATGACGCGTTTAGTAGATTATTTCTATGAATGCAACTTGGTGATTAATAAACACCAAAAGATTGCGTCGTCAATCACTAGAGAACAAAAATTGTAGGTAAAAGTCTTTAACCCTCACATCAATTATATTTTAGTGTTCATTGATAAAACACGTAGCAATATAAATTTCAGATATTGGCAAGTTGAATGAATATCTTTTATGTTAAAGATATTAACTTTCTACAGGAGCATACTGCATGTAGATATTATGTCATCTCTTCATCATACATAAATGCAATACACGTAAGGTATGCGAATGCTACACGGCATAATGGACTAGTTTTAATTTGACTCTTGATTGGTTCATGTGCAGTCTAGTATAACTTTAGAATTCCTATAGAAACAGTTAGGTCAAATAAAAACTTAGAAAACTCTGATTGATAGAGGAAAAGCAAATACGTGCAACAAGGAGTAGGTGCTTTTCAGTACATAAAAGGACTCATCCCCAAACAAAACAAAGAAAGCATTAGTTAGAACCCTCATTTACTAAAAATAACAAATGTTTTTCAATTCCATCAATGATTATTTAATACATAAATGTTAATTAATTTTATAAATCTACTTGTAGATTTAATTTCACTAGAACAAAGATATCATTATAAATTCCACTGGGGTATTTAAAAGAGAAATGTTAGTCAATCATTCAAAGTCATGGTGAGGAAATACCTTGTTCTAATTCCCATTCTTCTCTTTGGAATGGAAAACATTAGTCCAAATTGTCCTTGTGACATTCCATAAGGAATTGTGACAATTTCCTCCTTTTCCACCATATGATAGCCTCCATCAAATGGAGATTCAATCTAGATCTCCACCAGATGAAGTTCATAGATCTTCATGGTTGGCGATCTCCATCACCGACCATAGATTATCATAGAATAACCACCACAAAATCCCATCAGAAAACAACAAAACCACAAATCCCACCACAAAATAACTGTCACCTTCATTGTCATTGAACCGCAAAATAACCACCACCTCCATCTTTATAGAACCAAGTAATATCTAACTGGAAACCACAATCACAAAACTAGAAATCCTACGATAATATTGAAATTACCCAAAATATATATTAACTATGTTTTGTTGTGTTATGTGAAGATCTAGTAAAAGAGAGAGTGAGAGAGAAAGAGAGTAAACAAGGCGTAGGGGAGAGAGAAGAGAGAGAGAGAGAAGATTCGTTGGTTGCCACTAATCTGGGTTTGAACCCAGAGCTTCAAATTTGGGTTCCAATGAACAAATCCAAATCTTTTAAAATCTAGATTCGAACGAACAAACCCCGGCTTGAAATCTAGGTTGAAAAGAAACCATATTTAAAATGAAGATCTCGGTTTGTTTTTTGGACCCAAATCTTCAAAAAAAGCTCCCTAGATCGAACCAGAATAATGATCTAGGTTCAAACAACCACATAATCTATGTTTACAACCCAAATGATGATCTTTGTGTCTCTTATCTACCTTTACACCTCCCCCATCAATGACTTATGGCTATTTTCTAGTGCATGAGAACACACAAAAGAAACACGCACATGTATACACAGTCCACAAATAATACAATAATGAGTTGAATATCATCCCATAGACATTGCCTAAATTAAGTACTAAATTAATCAAGACTAGACCCTATCCAAACTACCAAAACAATGAGTTTTAAAATAAAATTTGAACAGATTTAAGAAAACCAATATTAATATAAGTTAGAAACCAATGGAGAATAATATTTAGAGTCACAATTTCAACTTACCAATTCACTCAACCTATAATTCTACCATTTAATATTTCATTCTCACCATGTGTTTGATCTAGTATTCTAATTGATCCATAAGCCTTTTTCGATGGTCAAGTGGACTTACCTAATTCAAGTAAACAACTATATTTCTATGATGACCAATCAAAATAGATACATTACATTAAGCATCAATCATTCATCATGATCACATAAATCACACAAGTATATTCCTATCCCATGCAATTTATGGCATCCTATTCTAGGTCTAAACACATAAATCCTTTTTTCAAGTTCATTACAGTTAGCAAATTATCTAAATCAATGGTCAAATAATTTAGAACATTAAGAATAAAATAGAATGGAACTCATGTTATGAGAATTCAATTAATAACGATATCATAAAGGTGCGTTCATGGTTTTAGGGTTACATTGTAACCTGTCGACGTTGATTTTTGGTCGACGAGAGTTCACAACCCAATACCTGCAATCAATGTGAAACAAAACAAAACAAAAAACAAGAACAAAATAGAAGGCAGAAGGTCGAGAACAAAAGCAACATAGGATTTTTACGTGGTTCAACAAGTGTGCCTACGTCCACAACTGTTCCTCTCAATAATTCTGCAAAGTAACAATATAATATTGCTTAATGTCTCTGTTACAATGAATTTGACCTCTATTTATACAGAAAGAGGCGTTACAATTTGAGTCAAAATAAAATAGGAAAATAATCTCACATTAACTACATTTCTCAATCAGTTGGCGTTGAATCAGGTAACTGCTCCATAAAAACAAAGATCACGTTGACTGAGTTTAAATTTGAATTTATTTTCAATTTTGGTGAGAGAATCACGATCAAATCGGGTAACTGTCTTTTCTAGAAGATTTTCTTGTCTAACTGACCATTGAGCGTTGTAAATTGTATTTAACGATCTCGAGCTAGACCTCATTCTAAGTAACAAGTTGTGCATGGTATGAACTTCATAATGTTAACAACGATTTGTAACTGTCATGATGCAAGCTCGCTGGTGCGAGCTGTAGAGCTCGCTTGGGTTGGATGTTGATAACTTGGGTCTCGTCTGTTGGGCCACTTCATTGGGTTGACTTGTTGAGCTTCTATCAGGCTTTTAGCAGCCCATTTGATGAATCCAAAAAATACCCATAACATCAACCCCCTAGCTCTCAGTTCGTTCTATGAATTGAGAGCTCGAGCCTACTAGTAAAAGCTAACTTATCTTAAATTACCATTTCGCGCCCTTTCAAATTCTATCACATCAGATCTGACACTTGGCAACTATTTAAACGGTAACTAAACCAGCATTGACGCGTCTCATGCCACGCTTATTTAATGTGCACGTCTTTCAATTTATAGCTGTATGATTACAAAGTCGTAACTCGCGTTGCACCATTAGATTTAAGGCGGTTATACGGCGTCCAGATCAGATGGTTAGGATGCAAGCTCAACCACCCCTATAAAATGGTGGAGCCCTTCAGTTCTTTTTTCTCTCCTGTCATTTTCTTCTCTAGCCATCAAGTTTCTTTTGCAGCATTTTCACCGGTTCTTTATAGACTCTTCACTTTCAGTCTTCGTTTCTCTCATCTTCGACAAAGATTCACGGTAAGTTCTATCTTTTGACTTCAAGCTTTCAGTTCTTGGTTCATTATTGTTGTGTTAATGTTGCGTTATGCATGCATTGTGCTTTCTATGTTTGAAATGAGTTGAATGCTCATTTTTTTTATGTTGAATCTTTATGGTTCTTCGTTTCTTGTTGATCACGACTCTTCAGTCTCTGTTGGTTTGATCCTGTTGCTTGTCTATTTGCGATCTGCTTACTGTTTGTGGCTTGTTATGCATGCGAACTATAGGATTAGGCACTGTAGGTAGCTCGTAGGTCGTTTCTTCATAGGTCGAGTCCCCCGCTATATTAACAATCTGTAAAGTAGGGAACTAAGTCATTTAAGTATGGTCTGCTTGCTGCGACCTGATTATACCCCCCTTTATATGTAGATGGCTTCAAGGGGAGTTCGTAATGTTGGTGAGGCAACTTAAAGCGGGGAGGTTTCAGAGCAATTTGTAGCTCGGGTCATTCTTGAAGCAATTCGTCAACTCGAAGCGGAGCAGCAAGCTCGCGAGGAGAGGCAAGCTCGTCAGGTGTTTGCACATCATTCTTCTACAGTAGATTTTGTCAAGTTGGGGGGAGTCGCTCTTCAATACCATATCCCTCGGGGCTATCGCGCAATGTCATTCGCTGTTAACGACCACGCATGCTATCCTCCCAACAGGTACATCGCTATCAGTACCCAACATCTTAGGCATAGGCTTAGGTTCTCAGTTAATCCTTACCTGATCGAGTTCCTGAACACGGTCAAACTCTCACCATTCCGGTTGAACCCGAACTCGTACTCATAGCTAACCTCATTAACTTTGGTCTTCCTTAAAAAGGGTTTTCCTCCCCTAACTTCAAAAATCATAAACCATCTTTGTAGCATCAAAGGTAGTAGTGGTTTAAAAGATGGAAACTGAGATGGGATTTATTACCTCGCAACTCATCAATCGGACTATAAAAGCCTCCTGCCTCGAGGAGTTACAAAGGGTAAGTATAATGCGAGGGCTTACAAGATGAGTTGGTTCTTCGTCTCTTGCCTTTCCCTCAGAGATCTTAAAAACTTCAGTTTTGTTCTAAGTCCAGGTATATAGTAGGGAAATACTTCGCGAGCTACGAATCTCTTGCCCATTTCTTTTTTTTTTTTTTTTTATTAACACTTTGTTTTGCAGACTCTAAAGCGAACAGATCCCTTCTTAGTAACGAGGAGAAGAGGGTTCTCGGGATGCTCACAAGCTCAGGTGAAGCGACCATCAGTGATAAATTTAACAACGACCTCCGGCGGACTTACGGTCTCGCTCCTCCTGCTAATGCTCCACTAATAGATAATAAAAGAGACATAGGGAGTAAGGGAGAATTCGAGTTCCCTTCTATCTTTGAAATAGTCAGTGAAGAAGAGACCATTTCTCTTTCCCAGTTAGCCCTAGCTCCTGCCTCCACCTCGCAGGCAGATCAGATTCCTACTTCCCAAACAGTCCAAACTCCTGCCTCCGCCTCACAGGTGGAGCCAGCTCCAGCTCCCGTTCCAACTCAGGCAGCTCCAATTGTCCAAATAGATTCATCTCCCACTTCTGTTCAAACGACTATTCCAGCAGCCCCATCTTCATCTGCTCAAGTAGATCCAGCTTCCATTCAAACAATAGTTCTAGTTCCTACTGAAGCAATCCCGGCTCCAGCTCGTATCTCACCAACAGATACATCTCAAACAGCTATTCCTCTAACTTCAGCTTCTGCATCTGAGCAAGCTCCAACTATGGAAAAGCTCACTCTTTTGAAGCATCCTTGGAAGCAACCTGCTGAGACTCCAACCCCTTCAGCTACTCCCCCTAAACGACCCACTAAGGCAAAAGCTTTTTCGATCACTGTTCCCAGCGAGGTGCCATCTCCAGCAACAGCAACAGCAACAAATCCATCACCGGTCCCAACTCCTAGCTCATAGCCCAAGGTAGGGGAGGTTCAATCAATTGAAGTCTCACCCCAAGGGACCCAAGCTGATGCTAGCAAGGGTAGAAGGAGAAAGAGTCTATGCAGACGCACATCTACCATGCGACGTCATGTATATAAGGGTAAAGAACCTGAGGTTGCACAGGCTGAGAAGACTGCTTCACCAACTAGGTCACGCCCTAAAAATGGACTTGGGGGAAGATATCTAAGGTCTTTCCTTGACAACTAGTCAAACATCATGATGACTCACGCGAGGAGCTTGGAAAACAAGTCTCTTAAAGGTTTGGACCTGGACGAATACGTAGGTCGGTATGCAATGCTGGTAACTCACTTCTCTTTAACTCCTTGCTTTTTTACTTTATTAAATACTAACTTGCAGAGTTTCAGGCCGCTAACGGATCAATAAAGCAGAGGAGAGAGACTAGGTTTTCTGAAGATCGCATAGCAAGATTGGAGAACGAGCTGGAGAAAGCAAATGAGGAGATCAAATCTTTGGTCGCTGAGGCTCTGGATGGCAGAATACACGAAGAAGGTCATAAGGCAATGCTGGCGGATGCTAATGTAGCTAGACAAAAAGTTGAAAGGGCTTTTATGCGTGTAGAAAATGACTATGAAGCTACAAGATCTCATCCCACTGCCTTGTTTCGAAACTATGATGATGAATTGGGCAAGGCAAAGGATGAGCTAAAACAATCCGAACAGCGAGCTGAAACTTCTAAGAAGCGAGCTGAGGCTGCTGAGACACGAGCTGAGACGGTTGAGCAACAAATAGAGGTTGTAACGAACGAGCTAAGGCAGCCAAAAAGCAAGTAGAGAATACACTACAACGAGCTGAAGTGGCCGAGAAAAGAGCTGAGGCAGCCGAGCAACAAGTAGAGGCTACTCAGCGAGAAGCTAAGGTTGGTAATCGCTGTGCACATGATACTTGTGTAGAGTTTATGGTTTTGAAAGAGATATCTGCTAAGGAAGCGGAAGTGCAGGTCGCCAAAGCCAGAGATGAGGCCGAAGCAGAGATGGATATGGACTTCCTCTTCACACTGTAGATGTCCCATCCCGAGCTGGATTTTTCTATATTTGGCGATGCGAGACTTCGTGTTGTGAAGAGGTTCAAATTTGAAACTACCCAGTCTCCAGTTGTATTAGACGCACTTCTACTGGCAATGGAGTTGCCCAGCGTGACCTCTCATGTTGAGCTCGCTCAAGTCACCGAACTCTCTAGCTTGTCTTCTAGTGATGACTCTCTTTTGAGATCTCCTGCGATCAAGGCAACCAGTAGTTCGCCTCGTTCTTTACCTTCGAAACACGTACTCCATTGATCGTAATTTGTAATGAATTTTTTGAACTTAATGAAAATTTCTTGTTACATCTTCCATGTTTTAATGAGCGTTTAAATTTCTTCATTTGCTGTTACGTTGCATTTTATTTTCCAAGTTACGGGACTTCTTGCGAGCTAATCATTTTATTAATGCGTAACATTAATTGGCTTGAGATCGCAAAGCTGATGTAACAGTTTGAATTAATTGATTCAAAGTAATAAAATCTTCTTAGACAAGCAATAGGTCGGAACCTTGACTGCTTTATTGAAGTGTTGATGAGCTATACAGGGGTTCGTAACCTCTCTTGTCATAGTGATATTTTTCACGAGCTATGCAAGGGTCAGAACCTCGCCTGCCCTAGCTTTAATTTGGTGAACCATGTAGGGGTACGTAACCGCACCTGCCATATCTTTAATTTGACGAGTTATGCAGGGGTATGTCATTGTGTCTGTCATGTTGGCTTTATTTTGGCGACCTATGCAAGGGTACGTAACCGCGCCTGTCATGTTGGCTCTATTTTGGTGAGCTATACAAGGGTCGAAACCTCGCCTGCCATAACTTTAATTTGGTGAACCATATAGGGGTACGTAACCGCACCTGCCATATCTTTAATTTGGCGAGCTATGCAGGGATACGTAGTCGCACCTGCCATGTTGACTCTATTTTGGCGAGCTATGCAGGGGTACGTAACCGCACTTGCTATGTTGGCTCTATTTTGGTGAGCTATGCAGGGAGTCGTAACCTCGCCTATCATATTGGCTCTATTTTGGCGTGTAGGGAGTCGTAACATCGCCTATCATGTTGACTCTATTTTGGCGAGCTATGCAGGGATACGTAATCGCGTCTGCCATGTTGGCTCTATTTTGGCGGCTATGCAGGGGTACGTAACCGCGTCTGCCATATTGGCTCTATTTTGGTGAATTGTGAGCATGCTAACGAGCTAATAGAATGGAACCTGTTAGCTTAATAACTCATAAAATTTTTGAGAACATGTAAATTATTAGAGCAATCACTCAAAACAATATGAAAAACTTGAAGCTTTCATTGACTTCTGAAATGATTGAATGACAAATTGAATACATGAAATCAAAAGGTTACCAACAATGTGGACGAAGATGCTGAGCGTTCCAAGCTCGAAGGACTTCAACTCCACTCACATTTCCTAAACGATAAGTTCCATTTCCCAAATTATCTTTCATGCCACATGTTTGATGCATCTGCGATATGGGGGCTACCATGAATACTAAAACATCGTCCTTACCGTAGGTTCGTGCTCTGGCTCTAGAGCTTCGTTGGGGCTGTTGCTGTGCTGGTTATTATTGTTACTGAGGTCATTGTCTCGGAGGTTGCAAATTTGCTGGTCTCACCACGTAATCTCTCAAGTGACCTCTTTTTATCAATCTTTTAATGGCAACCTTTAACGCCCAACAATCAGAAGTGTTGTGCCCGATCTCGTTATGATAAGTATAAAACTTGCTCCTATCTTTATGCTCAACAGGGGTTCTCAAATAATCGGACTTCCCAAAAGCTTCTCTATTTCTTTCTGCTGCATAAATCCTATCCTACGAATCCGACAGGATGCTGTAACTGTCATAACAACCTTGACGCTGAGGTTGCTCATTCTTGGGCTCTTTCCTAGTCTTTTTAGCAATCTGGTTGCTTGATCCACTACCTCAACTTTCATCTTCATTCCTGTCATTATTTCTATTTTTTGACTAGTTGGAACTGTCTGCTTCGTTCTTCTTATTGGACTTTTTTGGGCCGAAGGTCTCCTCCCATCTAATCTCCTTCATAGCTCGCTCATAGAATTCTCTCAGATCTTTCACCAGAGATTTGTAAATATTCTCATACAATTTTCCATCCTTACACAGCCCGGTCGAGATCGTAGTCAAAATACTTTCGTCCGATGAGCTCTCCACATTGGCGACTTCACGTCTAAACCGAATGATGTAGTCCTTCAATGGTTCGTTCTAATGTTGAAAGATGGTGGCCAGATGGTAGGATGGTGCGAGCTGCCTCCTCAAAGCCCTATACTAGCTAACAAACTTTTGTTGGCAACCTTCTCAACTTTCTATGCTGCAAGTTGGGAGATTCTTAAACCAAGTCCATGGAATGTCCCCCAAGGTAGTTGGAAAGACACGGCACTTCACCAGCGGGCTGTCCGTTTGTAGATCCATCTGGACATTAAATATGTCAAGGTGATCATAGGGATCGATGTCCCCATTGTACTGCTGGATGCTTGGGACCTTGAACCTATGAGGGAGAGGCTGCGTCTCGATCTCCCTAGTAAATGGAGTCATTTATCCGTAATGCTCACGCTGGTCTGAGGCGTCAGGTCATGCTTCAAGCTATTGGATCCTCTGAAGAAGTTCCTCTACTTGTAGGTCTCGGAGCCCGTGTCTCCTTCTGTGGTCGTGACCTGGAGAACAGCGGTCTGGTTCATACCTATGGCTCTCTCTGATCAAGCTGCCAGCTCAATGTGACCTTGAATGTCACTCATCTACCTCGTCCTCATGTCAAGATGCATTTCGGACAATGTCGTGGCCAACTTCCACACGACGGCTTCCATCTTGACTCACCCTTATCACCAAAGTTGCAAGACGAGCGACTTCTCTTTCATCGCGAGCATGGCAACCTCCAACTCTAGAGCGCGAAGTGGCAGAGCGAGTTGAGCCAGAAGGTCGTGACACCTCCCTCACTGGCCTTTCGGGTACCTGCATTGCTTCATATCGTTGCCTAGAGGCAGTAGCTTCAATCCTGGACGCGTTCTGCCCCTGGGCCTGCACCAACGCGTTCACTGCATCTGCAAGTTGTCTAACTATAAGCTCCAACATTTCTTTTCTTTGGTGTCACGCTTGCAGTCCCTCGGCTGGGGCGATTGGAATGGGTTGGTAAGGGGGCAAGGGCGGCATGTCTACTACAGCACCAATTGTCTGGCCCTGAGACGTGCCTACTGGGGGCATGGGTACGTCATCTACCAGTTGCATATCACGATTTTATTGGCTTGTCTGGATCTCCGCTTGGTCAGCTTGTGAGCCCACATATTTGGTTGTCTTTATTCTCGTCATATTTGTTGCAAACTGAAAAATTGTAGCACAAAAGACTACAGCCTCGGCCCTCCTTCTAGAGCCAAAATGTCGACGTTGATTTCTGTTCGACGAGAGTTTACAGCCCAATACCTGCAATCAATGTGAAACAAAACAAAAAACAAGAACAAAATAGAAAGCAGAAGGTTGAGAACAAAAGCAACACATGATTTTTACGTGGCTCAGCAAGTGTGTCTATGTCAATGACTGTTCCTCTCAATAATTCTATAGAGTAACAGTATAATATTGCTTAGGGTCTCTGTTACAATGAATTTGACCTCTATTTATAGAAAAAGAGGCGTTACAATTTGAGTCAAAATAAAGTAGGAAAAGAATCTCGCATTAACTACACTTCCTAATCAGTGGGCGTTGGATCAGGTAACTGCTCTGTAAAAACAGAGATCACGTTGACTGAGTTTGAATTTGAATTTATTTCCAATTTGGTGAGAGAATCACGATCAAATCGGGTAACTGCCTTTTCTGGAAGATTTTCTTGTCTAACTAACCATTGAGCGAACTGTAAACTGCATTGGACGATCTCGAGCTAGACCTCATTCTGAGTAACGAGCTGTGCATGGTACGAACTCCATAATGTTAACAATGATTTGTAACTATCATGATGCGAGCTCGCTGGTGCAAGCTGTAGAGCTCGTCTGGGTTGGATGTTGATAACTTGGGCCTCGTCTGTTGGACCACTTCATTGGGTTGACTTGTTGGGCTTCTATCAAACTTTTACCAGCCCATTTGATGAATCCAAAAAATATCCATAACATAACCCTAGAAAATAAATCTAGTTCATCAACATGTTACAATTCAAACCATACAAACAAATATCGAGCAACATCATTCGAATGAATAGTTTAAAAAGAAAAGAGATTCTCATTGATTGGAGTGGTTCTTCTTGTTCCCAAGGGTTGAATGTTGTTCTTTCCTTTTCCTTGTCAACTCGAGATTGGATGATGTTAATATGATGATCTGCTGATCATTCTTACGCTGATGATAGTCTATTAATGGTTGCGAAATTCTCCAAGGCCTACACTTGATTTCACATTCAACAGTTCTATATGTAGATATGTCAAAGTCCATTAAGAGCTTCGTAAATAGTTGCTTATAATGTCCCTAAAGTCTGCTATTTAAAGGTATCAAAGTAAGGTTTTAATTATTGCACGTTCAAATCTCCTACTTCTTCTTAGACTCAAAATCACCATCAATCACAACTTACGATGCTAGTTGCAACAAATGACACAATCTCATGACATACACCGATTGGATCTCGCTGCTTGCTGTCGCTAGTTGCAACTCACGACACAAACTCGCAATAGTCTAACCTTTAGCACTAAATCAACCATAACTTTCTTTAGAGAACTCCAATTTACAAATCGTTAACGACTATAAAAACTAAACATCAATAGCTTTAATTTGATAGGTTATGATTCACGTAACTCGAATTGCACACTTCATATGAGCTCACAAAAAACAATGTATGTTTTAGCCTAAAAATCTTCCATTTCAACTTTTTTTTGTGTAACTTAAAACAAAAACATAAAACACTATAAAAAATTAAAAACACTCATAATTTACTCGAGTATTCATCACAAAGCTAGGATTAGAAACATGAAATCATATCATATTTTTGCCTAATCAATGACCTCATTACCTTTCATATCATCTTGACAAACCCATAAACAACCCTTATACCTCCCTAATCATCTTTCCACAAACAATGTTTACACCTCCCTTCAACACACCAATCTCTTCATTCTGTTTTTATTTTAGAAAAAGTTCCTTGGACCAATGTTATTCGAAAGAGTTCCTCATATCTTTTTTTTTCTGTTTTTTTTTTTTTTTTTTAATTTGTTGATTTTTTATTATTATTTTCTATTTTATAATTTATTTTAAATCATTCTTGTCCATACACTTGTCAACTTGATAAATTGCATTAGGAAATATCCAAATTATCCTTATTAATCATGGTCACTGTTTGCTTTGACCGTTAGTGTGTGTGTGTGTGTGTGTGTGTATAGAAAGAGAGAAAGTAATTCTAGACTTTCCAAATTTTTTGTCTAAATTCCTATCCAAATATATAAAGAGTGGACAGAAACCTAGGCCTAAATATATAAGCCCAAAGCTTGTATTTTAGTGGGTTGGCCAATCAGTCAGTCAATAGTGACCCACAGCCTAACATGTTTACTGTCTAGTAAGACTAATGGTTCAATTGTTCAATACGGGCTACAGTTATAATAAGACCGACCTAGTTTGATCGATTGCATTTGATAAATACTTTCTAACTTTTGAATGGATCTACTCAACTATCCAATCAACTTGATGCCGAAGTAACAGGTCAATAGACTTAGCAAGGACCCAATGTCCATTATCCTCTATATAATTAATCATTACGAGTTCTATCAAGACTCAATCACTTGAAAGATAGAGAATTTGGATAGAGATCAAACTCATACCTTAAAATCTAGGGATAACTACAACCTTCTCTAGTTTCACCTAAACTTAAACTCCTAAACCTATCTAAATGAGGTCATGTTCGACTTTGTAGCATAGACATCTATAAAAGTGTTTTCAACCCTTAGATCAAGCTATTGGACTACTATACCAATACCTTTACTCTATCGAAACTATGTCAGACCACCCAGTATATTCAACTTCAGCTAGTCTTCATGATAAGGCTTACCATCCACCATAACTTTCGACGCTCTATTAATTCAATCGGCCTAGTGCACCATCATCTCAAATCATCATCCATGTAGACAAGGTTCAAGGCATTTGACCTACTTTTCATGTATAATTGTTATCATCCTATTTATGATGCTTTGTATTGTTTATCATTACGATTGGCTTACTGACTTAAGCGTCAAAGAGTTTTTGGTTAACACCACACTGGTGCTAAGATCATCTCACTCTTTGTTTGGTTTGTGCAAGACATAGGTTATTAGCTTCTAGACAAAGTTGACTGATAAGGCCTGCTCAGGGTTGACATGCTATAATTCTGAACCCACTACAATATATAATTAGGAGGTCGCGTTGTGTGCACCAGGTATATGCATACACTTAATAAAAAAACACGTGATTGCATTTTAAAATGTATGATTGTAATTTATTAAATGTGAATATAACTAAATATATGTGATTACAATCAACAAATGTGATCATATTGATCATAATCAGTAAATATGATTACATTTACTAATTGTAATCGCATATGTTTAGTTGTAATTATATAATATATTACAATCACACATTCTAGAATGCAATCACACATTCTAGAATACAATCACACAATTTTTTTTTTTTTTTTATGAAGTATATGCATACACCGAGTGCACGCCATATATATATATATATATATATATATATATATATATATATATAAGGGTCTCCTTGGGTACCCTTGAGGTATTTATATACTTTACCAAAAAAATCATGAATGCATTTTGAAGTGTATTATTGTAATTTATTATATGTGATTATAATTAAATATGTATTATTATAATCTGTAAATATAATCACATATGTTTAGTTGTAATCATATATAATAAATTACAATCACATATTTTAAAATGTAATTACGTTTTTTTATTTTTTGGTCAAGTGTATCCTAGAATGTGCCCCACACACACACACACAAAGACATATATATATATATATATATATATATATATACATACATACATACATATACATAGGCACATCATATAATGGGGTGGAAAACTATCAAAAGACAATGACATGCGGGCCACATGTTATATGACACAAAAAAATTAAAAAATAAAAAATAAAAGATCACGAGTCAATAAAACCCATGATACTTGACATGCATGAAATGCAGTTTGATGTGTTTTAAAAACTTTAAGAAAGATTGGATCAGTTTTGAATAGATAGTTAAAAAAAAATTATGCATTACCAAAACAAAGGGTTTAAGATGAAACTTCTCCATCAAAAATAAATAAATAAGAATATTACACGTATAAAAAAGAGCTCTAATTTTCATTCTAACAAAATTTGAAAGGACTGTAATTGGCAATTCAGCATATCATCAAACAGTTTATATGTTTAAGCATATCAATGTTAATCTACTCACTTTAATACTGTTAGAAAAACAATCACAATCAATTAATAGAACAAATAAATTTTATAAACAAAAGACACGGTAGGCTTACAAATACTGTTTTTAATCAAACAAGACAATAAAAACATAATTGTCAAACTTGATAAAGATGAAATTCGGAATAAAGCAATAAAGAATTTTACTAACGTGAATTCCCCAGAAAAAAAAAAAAAAAAAAAAAAAAAAAAAAAAAAACACCTACACACACATAATACTTAAAAAAAAGAAAAAAAAAAGAAACAATAAACAAAAAACCGTATGAAAAATATATATATAGGTATTATAATATGGGTCATTGTGTCGTGTTTACATCAACTCAAATACAACCTATTAATTTTTTGTTCAACCCAAGTATGGCCCGTTAAGTGTATCATGTCACAAGTTTAAGCTCAAACATGACTTATGAAAATAGTGGGTTACCCAATAAAACCTATCTAATCCATTAATTTTTGGTCATGTATCAATAATGTGAGGAACTACAGTTAAATTAATTCATATATTTATTTAAAACTTTGAGAAAATTTGTAATTTTTAAATTTAATTATATAATCCAATCCACTAAATAATTTAATAAATGAAAATAATCAACTATACTATAACATTGATTCAAAATAAAATTTTAAATAATATATTTTTGATGTTTAATTGTAACACCCCAAAATTTACTTCGATATGATTAGTGCTCTTTGATTGAAATTTAATATGCTAAAAGTTGGATTAAATTGAAATTTTATGCATATATTATGAGATGTATTTATTTATTTATTTTATTTAAGGAATTTAATATTTTGGAGGTGTTTTATAAGTGGGAATTAAATTAGAAATTTAATAAGGGAATTGGAATGGTAGAGAAATGTGATTGGACAAGAAAAGAATACAAGTAGAATGCATTGCATGGAATTTATTTTTGGACCAATAAGAAATTGTCAAACCAAAAGTGAAAAAGTGATGTAATTTTAGTTGAAAATGAAATAAGAATGATGTCAAACTAGTTAGTGGAGATATGAGTTGGAATTTCAACCAATAAAAAGCTAGCATTTATAACTAAGGTCATGGAGGTAATTATGAGTTTAGTTAGGGGTAAACTTGTCATGTAAAAGAGTTAGTATATAAAGTCATAAATGCATGAAAACCCATTCATTTCTTCTCCTCCTTGTCATGACCTCCACACCCATTTTTCTCTCTATTTTCTTCAATTTCAAGCCTCCAAATCATTAATAAACCTAGTTTCTTCCACTATCTAAAAATTCAAGTCATTAAAGTCATCAAATTCTGTCAAGATTCAAAAGTGGTTTTCACTAGAAATGTGCCAAATCAAGGTAAGATTATATGGGTTTTTGATTTAGTAATGGATTGAGGTTAGAAAGGAGGTTGATGCATTCATAGATATGTAGATCTAACTACTTTTGCATTAAAGTTAGTAGATTTGATTTTTAATGATAATGCATGCATTCTTGAAAACACTAGGTGTGGAACTAGCTAAAGGAAACCAAGAGAAGGAGCAAGAGAAGTTGTAAACTTAAATTGAAAGTGTGGAAAAGTCATAAACCTTGCCCAGAAGGTTGGTGTATACATGGTTTGAAAATTTAAATTTTTCTAGTAAGGGTTTAGTTTGCTTGAATCATTAATATCCTAGGCATTGGTTAAATTGGTTTGATATTGATGCTTGAATGATATTGGTGGGTTGTTGTGATGTGCGGAAGAATGAAAATGTGATGGATGGTGAAAAATTAGAGGTTGGCCGAAATTGGGTAATTGGGTAAATGGAGATTTTTCTTGATAATTTATGTTATTTTAAATGCTATTTGAATGGAATTATAATGAATTATGAGTTGAAAGATAAATTCGAAAAGAAATTTGAAAAATTAAATGCCTTGACCGAATACATGTGAGATGAAGGGCATAATGTTTTTGATAAATTTTGATGAGATAATTGAGTGCAAAATGGTACCTTGTGATTTGATAAATTTTGATGAGATAATTGAGTGCAAAATGGTACCTTGTGATGCCTAAGTATGATGCTTCAATTAAATGGAAAAAGTGTGTACTAAAATGTAATTGGTGGCACGTCTAACAATACTGTAATTTAGAAACAGAAATTGTTAATATGTGAAAATGTTGATAATAAATAAATTTATAAGAGCCCTAGTAAACCTGGACATCGGTAGGTGGGGATTGATAATTGGCATGCCAATAGGGTGATTATAGCAGTACTATGCTGATTTGCTTATACATTGATATTAAACTCGCAGACCTTAAGAGGCACCGAGTGTCCAATCTCATAAATCACTTGCATATGTGAAATGTGATTCCGGCGGGTAGGTACGGAGTGTCCGATGTCAGGAAAGCCTATTGTTCAGTCCATAATATCGTATCAGTGTTTATAAAAGGCGCTAAAAAATATTATATGCACATGTGTAGTTATACTTCAGAATTGGCCTTTAAGAATTTTATGTGTGTGTTTATTTGTAAATTGACTTCTTTGTGATATTATGAAAATTTTGATAACTATGAAATTTCGGTTTTATAATATGGTGTTTTTGGGAAATAGTGGATTTAAATTTTGTGTACACTCACTAAGTAGAAATATTTAACGCGTTAGATTTTCCACACGCAGATTGTTGATTGGGCACTATAGATAGAGACTGAAGATGAGATATCTGCAGCACTTCTAGTGAGTCACATCCATCCATATTTTAGGTAGTTTTTTTTTCTATTTGGTATTATATATATTAAAGTGCATGTACATGGAAGTATATATATATGTATGTATATATGAAGTCTTGAAAATGTTTTGTATTAAAAGTGTAGATTTGTAAACTAATTGTTATATAAATTTTTAATTCATATTAACTTTTTATGGATATGACTTTCATTTAATGTATGGTATTCGTAAATGTTTGAGTGGTGGAGTTGATTTTGAGTCGGGCGGGATGTCCGAAATGGTAGTTGAAAAAATGTATTCCTTTTAGAAGTGTTTACTTCCGATATGCAGGTTTTTAAATTATTGGGTTTTCAGAAAAACAGACGGAATTTTGTCGGATTTTATAAAAATAAATAATAAAAATATTTGTAAGAAAAGTAAGAATGAATGATGTAGCATTCTTCGATTCGATTTTCATTATAATAGGAGTCAAGTGGAGGGTGTTACATTAATCATGTTAAATGGTTTAGCGGATTTACATAATGGGGTTAATGTGTTGATCCATTAATGATCCAAATTGTGTTTTATTTACGTCATGTCACCAAGTCATGTTAACAATTGCCATCCGTACCAAAAAAAAAATGTATAATTTAGATACTGACGTGATGACTTTAGGTAGAGGCTTGCCAGTATAATACAATGTCTAAAAGACAGATTTCCACCTTCTAATGATTGGAGGTCAATTGGTGATTAGCTCCCAACTAAAAATCTAATTCTAGACTGAAGACCTATCTCAAAATTCTGGCAAATTAAAGTATTTTTCCCTCCTTTGAAATTAACGTGCAGAATGAAAATTAAGTAATCAGGATTACAGCTTTTGTATATAAAAACACTGGCATGCCTTTCCAAGAAATTTGTATCCTATTGAACCAGTGCACCTCTTGTTTGAAGAGTAGTAACTCAGACCCAATTTAAATTTAAATTTAATATTTAACAATTCAGAAAATAAATTGACAAATGAAAATTTCAGGCCAAGTCCAAGGGCCTTCCAAGGCTCAAGCTCAGACTCTTCCAAAACGAAGTCCAAGCCCAAAAACCTGAAGGCCAATCTTTGGTTTTTAATGTATGTGTTATCGTAGGGCTCATGGCCAATGTTAGATATTTAATTTGTACGATAGTAGGCCTTTTGTTGGAGGCTCAAACCACATCCCACATATGTTGATGTGTAAATGTGTGATCGTATTTTAAAACTTGCGTGTGTGTGTGTGTGTGTGTGTGTGTGTGTGTGTGGGGGGGGGGGGGGGGGGGGGGGGGGGGGTGGATAGCAATCCCTTCTTTTCAAATACTTCCTATTCAAACACTACTCAACATAGACCATATAGATTGATAAAGATAAAAACTATTTGAATTTCTACACAAACTTAAGGGCTGTTCAGTAATGTTTTTGGTTTTGTTTTCGGTTTTATCAATTTTCATTTGAAAACAGAAATTGATTTTCATATTTTCAAGATAAAATAACTTGTCTAGTAGCCATAATTGAAAATAGTACTTCAAAACTACTTATAAAAATAATTTTTTAACAAAACCTTACTAATGAGGTTCTAATTTAACAATCCAGTGTCATAATTTCAAAATAAAAAACTTCATACTTTAATAAATTAAGCATTAAAAAAATAATAATAATAATAATAATAATAAAAGAAGTAACATACTTTAAGTATACTTAAAACTTTCATCTTACAAGATAATTAAAGTGATAAACTTAAAAACAAAAATTAGCCAGCCTACAAACTCTTGTGCTTTGCTTTTCCACAAGAATCTCTTCTTTATCTTCTTCAATCTGCAAGGCATCTCCACTTCTCAGATAGATGAGCTGTTTGGTATTAATGTTAGCTAATAAAATTGGTAACTATCAAAGCATATAAAAGAAGTTCTTCTTTTCTTCTGTCATACATTAGCATTCATTTTCATTCATTCTTATGCGTGTATTTGTTTGTAAAACAAAACATATCCAAAAGCATAAAATATCCAATAAAGAATTAGCCTGTAATTATGAGATTAATAGAGCGATTAAATGTTTTAAACCTTTAGTCCATGTTTGGAATAGTGGACAAAGGACTGGGACTAAGTTTGTAGTCCCATACAGCCCCATGCATAGTTTTGGTGGGCATTTTATAGTCCTAATTTAGTGGGTTTGGATAGGCGTGACTCGTCAGGACTATATATATATTTTTTCCTTTTCTTTTCATTTTTAATTATTTACAATAAGAAATTAATATTTTATTAATTTTAATAAAAAGTAACATTATTTCATTTAAAAGATTTTATATTATGAATTACATATTTAAAATTTAACTAGAGAACACATTTAAATATCAGTATATTTTATTAAAAATAATTTTAAATTTTAGTATATTTTAACATCAATTACACATAAAAATTATTTAACTTATGATGGTTAATTGTAAAAAATTTTAAAAAATAATTTAAATATTTGTTATACATAAACTAATTTAATATCATATATTTAGTGCTTTGGGATAGGCGTGACTCGTCAAGACTATATATATATATATATATATATATATATATATTTCCTTTTCTTTTTATTTTTAATTATTTAAATAAAAAATTAATATTTTATTAATTTTAATAAAAAGTAACATTATTTCATTTAAAAGATTTTATATTATGAATTACATATTTAAAATTTAACTAGAGAACATATTTAAATATCAGTATATTTTATTAAAAATAATTTTAAATTTTAGTATATTTTAATATCAATTACACATAAAAATTATTTAACTTGTGATGGTTAATTGTAAAAAAATTTAAAAAAATAATTTAAATATTTGTTATACATAAACTAATTTAATATCATACTATAATAATCAATCTCATAACATCAAATATAACATATAATTATTTTTCATTCAATCCCAAACTATAACAATTGATAATATTAGTTTTAATTCAATTACAAATTACTCTTAAGGATCTCGGATTCCTTAGCTGCCTCTCTAGGTTTTGAAGCAATCAAGAATGTTGAGAAAATTGTTCTAACTCAAAGCAAGTATGCTACTGGTGCAGCAGAACGATTGTTTCGAAACAAAATAAGTAAACGCAATATAAAAAACGATAAAACATAAACCTTTGGTTTATTATCACGTAAAGCAAAATAATAATTTACTTAAAACAAGCAAACAAAGTTCTTAAATAACATATATAATCCTAAGCTATTATGAATAGGAATACTAATTTGAAAGCTAATCCCAAATTAGAAAACTCAATTACTAAAGAAACTTGAACCCTAATTTTGTAGGAATTCTAATTCTAATCTTGTATAGCATCAATCCCCGCTACTTTAAAAAAACTTGCCCTCGAGTTTAGTGAAATCCACTATATGCCTTGGTACAATTGTAAAAAGCTGTCCAGCCATGCTGCCATCACCTTGAAGCTCTATTTGTTGTTTTCGTGGTAGCAACAAGATCTTCCTACCATACCACCAAAATACATAAGTGTTGCCGCCGCCTTTGTAAGTGGCATTGATATCGAAATGTCATGGTCGTCCTATGAGAACATGACAAGCATCTTTGTCAACTACATCACCCATGATTTCATCTTTGTAGTACTTACCAATAGATATAAAAACCTTGCAAACTTCCATCATCTAAACTTTTGGACCTCTATTGATCCACGTAATCTTGTATGGCGAAGGACGCTTCTCAATCTTTAAATTCAATGCCTTAATTGCCGTCCTTGAAACCACATTGTCATTACTTTCACTATCAATAATATCATTGCAAACCTTATCATTAATAGTACATCGAGTCCTAAATATTTTGTGGCATTGTGAATCATCAATCTTCTTAGGCACTAACATAAGGCGTTGCACAATACAAGCAACTATTCCCCCCTTATCTCCTTTAGTATACTTGACCCCTCATAAGTACCATCATCAACTTCCTAATCCTCTTCTGCAATCCATCATTTCCTCTTCTTCAATGAAATTAACAAACCTTTGATTAGGGCAATAATTTGAAAGATGACTAGATTGATTACACCCAAAACATTTACCCAGGTTAGGTCATATGCATAGGTTAAGCTTGGTTCAATTCAGCGGCTAACTTGCTTTGTAGTTCGATTAGGGACAACTTTTGTATTTTGTCCCTATCCTAGATTTTGGGCTGTCATGGACCCTTTTTAAGTGGCTAGAATGTCTAGAATGACTCTTCGAAAGTTACTCAAATTCTAATCAGCTAGTTGGTTTAGCTGAGACTCGACCTTTAAAGCCAAATTAATTGCATCTGTCAACGTCCAAACATTGTGAAGAGCCACCTTATCTTGAATTTTCAACTTCAAACATCCAATGTAATAAGCCACTTGTTGATCCATTGTTTTCAATAATTTACATCGAGCACCCAGTCAATAAAATTCTTCAATATAGTCTGAACCTCCTCAATTCGACTATTGACAATTCTAATATTGTTGACACAAAAATTACTTGTAGTTAGGAGGAAGAAAACACTGTTTGAGCAAGCATTTCATCTTTACCCATCTTCAAACACTTTATTTTCCTTGTCGTTGTTGATAAATTGTAATTGTTCCCACTAGGTTGCAACTTCTTTCAACTTGTATGCCATCAATTTAACTTGATGATCTTCTAAAATCTCCAAATAATTGAAAAAATTTTCAACCTTATAAATCTAATCGAGTAATTGGCCATCAAAATTAGGTAAATGATGCTTGCGGACTTGATGTTCAAGGTTCTTAATGCGTGCAAACATTTCTTGCATAAACGATTTAGTTATTAGAGCTAGATACTTAATCTCTGCTTCGGGATTCTCATCTTGTTATTGAGATATTAACTATGAAATTTGTTGAAATTGGGGCTACATTTGATCTTAATTATTTTTTCATCCAATATTTGAATGTTGTCTCCATCTCGAATTGCATGTGTTTGAGAAAAGATCATTCATTGATCTTTATTGCTACTGTAAGTAATTGACTTGTTTCACTTCTTGCTCATAAACACTCAGACAATGCTCCGATGAATGTCATGGATTGGTGCATATGACACACACATTTGATGGAAGAAGTTGTTGCACAAGACGAGTTAAGTTAGCTATTTCAAAACCATAATCATTAGAACTTACCTTGTAGATTCCAGCCTTCGTCCGAATATTTCTTGTTGGAAATATTGTTTTGAGTTTTCTACTAGGCTTTTGATCAACTCTCATGCTTCATCAACATTTTTTTCATCAAATCACCACTACTTGATGCATCTACCATAATCCTGTCCGAACTAAGCAGCCCCTCATTAAACATTTGGATGATCATCCATTTGTCAATTTCATGAATTGAGTAATCTTGGATAGCGCTCCCAATATTCATGAAATAGCTCGCCTTCATTCTGAGATAACACCATGATCTCCTTACGAATTTAATTGATCTTTTTGGTCGGAAAGAACTAAGATAGAAGCTTCATCATTAACTTAGTCCACATATGAATCAAAGCACTCGATAAAGAATATAACCACTCTTTAGCGTTGTTTTTTAAAGAAAATGGAAACAATTGTAGGCAGATTTCTACATCACTTACTCCTCAGCCACTATGCATAGTTATGCAAACTGCAAAGAAGTTCTTGATGTGAATATGGGAATATTCTCTTGTCTTGCCATATAATTGTGTTAAGAGATAAATTGTTCCACTTTAGATCTCAAAGTTGTAGTTATAGGCAAGGTAGACGATGCAATAAGGTTGATTGGTCACCATTGGAACAAAGTAAGTCTTTGAGAAGCCTTATGTGATTGTTTAATGCTCCTAGAATCATTGCATCCGATTGCGGATTAGCTTTTAGATTTTGTTCAACCATAGATGCAAAATTAACCAACAAATTTGTTAAACCTTATAAATGCACTAATTGCAAGCAAGCAAAAGTTGATCCCATGAAAAATTTTTACCTATTTTAAATTCTAAATTTAGTTAAGACATAAAAATAAAAAGCAATTAATTTAAAAGAAGAGAGTTTTTGAATTGGTTGCAAAACTTAAAACTAAAAACATAGCATAAACAAATTAAATTAAGAAAAATCAATAGAGAAAGACTAGTTAAGACCTCCTATCCACCATTATGACATTCCCTCAATTCAGTAGATAGATTAATAAAGCCGAGTCATAATAATGCATGATGAAAATATTCACAATAAGACAATGGTCATGTTGTATGTTGTATTGATTATTGCTTAAATTGTATTTAAGTTGCATGGTATCTACATAAATAAGTGTATTCCAAATTATAACCTAGCAAGGTGTCTATTTATGGGTCGTTTGTTTTTTCATCTGAAGACTGAACAGTGCTACTAAAGACTGAATAGTAACTGAAATCTGAAATCTGATAAACATGTTTGTTTTTTTTTTTCTTACCTCTGAATGTATAATAATCTTGTTTGTTTTTTAAAGTTAAAATTGTCTTAATACTAGCAATTTGACATTTATATCCTTTTATTATTAGTTGTTAAATAACTTTATTTAATATGATACAAACAATTACAATAAATTATTTAACAAATATTAAAACATATATATATAATATTTTGATTCATTATTAAAATAAGATGAATTATTATAGTAGAGTCAATTAAATTTATATATTCAAATAAAAATAAATAAAAATGGTCTTAAATTGAATTAAACTACAATAAAAAAATAAAATTATAAAGTAATATACACGATAACAGATTCGATAACAAAAAAAAAAATTGAGATTCTATTATATATCGATAGCAGATTCGATAAAAACTTTAAGATAAAAAAACCAAAAGGAGAAACAAGAGGAAAAACTTTGAGGTTCTATTATACATAAATAAATTTTTATTAATATACATAAATCAAAAACACTAATAATACAGTGAAACTTTAACAAATAAAATATATATATATATGGGCTACTCTACAAGTAGATTAATAAAGAAAATCAATAAAGATTCTTATTTAAATTTGATTGGAGAAATATAGTAATCTAGCTATAGGAAAATTTGATGTTGAGATGTTTAGGATTTTTATTTTTCAATATTGTTTGTTAAAACATTAAAAAAAAAATTGTATAATATAAAATTATGATAAACTTGGAAATATGTTATTTTAGGAATGATAAATTAGGAATAATATATTTATAAAATCATTAAGTGATTTTGTATTAAGTGAAAAGTTAAAAAATGTAACTTTTTTTTAAGTGGTTTTTGGGTTATTTTAAGTGGTTTGACCACTTAAAAAAACAAACAAAAATCTCTTAATTAACCTAATTAAGTATCATTAAGTGATAAGTGTAAAAAACAAACAACCCTTTAGATTTGATAATTGGAATTTATTTAAAAAAAAAAAAAAGAATATGAATATCACATGAATCCAAAAATATTGTGTCTATCTTAAATCTTCATGAATCAAGGTCCCTCAATTGATTTGTAAGCAACTAATTGTTGTAAACAAAGAATATTCTTGTATGATTTTCTACATAAATCCTTACAACATAATCCTATAGACATACTTATAAGGTGATTAATCAAAGAAACATAATAAATTAGATACAATTTTAATTAATTGCATTATGCAAAAATACTACTATTTCATTGAAAATAACTATGAATTGAGTTCATGTCCAAGGCTTCAAGTTAGTCCTAACTAACAAACAAATTAGCCAAACACGACTTTAGAAGAACACATCAAAAATAAAATTATCAATCGAACAGTGTATATATATATATATATATATATAGTATATCAAAAACAGTAACAAAAACAAAACGATAAAACAAACCCAATTGTCTTCGAATCTTGTGCTATTCAATCTAGTTGGATTTCAATCATCAAAATGGAAAGAAACCTCTTATTATAGTGTAGATGCCTTGCCAATTTTTTTATTTTTTCTGTTCTGTTTTTGCTTTTTTGTTCTCTGTGTATATGCATGTTTTCTATAAAAAAAAGTTGAGTCCGAATGTTTTAAGTGTTCTAATCTCTTATAACCGCCTACTAACCCAGTATTTTAAATGTACTTCTATTGCCCAATAGCAATTGTTTTCTAATTGCTCAAGCAGTTAATAATTGTTATCCATATTTTGTTTATGGATCCTGGGTTTAGGTTGTGGTCATCTTGGGTGGACCTAACCAATGACCCAAAAATAAAAAAATAAAATAAAATAAAAAGAAAAAGAAAAAACTTAACATCTCATTCACCCATGATGAACCAAAAAGAACTCATAGAGAAAAAGCATCTACAACTTCTTTGTGATAAGGTGTTAAGGCACTTATACAGACAAATATATCGTGTGACCTATAAACAATATACATGATGGAACTTGTTTTTCAAATCTCAATTGTACATCTATACAAAAGATTATAAATTTGTTTATTATTAAATCCTAGATGTAATATAAGTTTATTTGTTCAAGTATATTTAATCCCTTTAACACAATATGCTCGATTCTTCTATTTCATATAATTGCAATTGCAATTCAAAATTACAATTCGTCGACATATAAATATATGAATAAAATAAAATATATTAAATCTTCTTGTCTTACTTTCATCCCTCAATCAACAAAAATGACTGAAACCATAAATGTCCTATAGGGCCGCATTATCATAGTCATAGAAGACACACTAATGATACAAATATCACCTCGTTACTTTGAGACAAAGTGAATAATCATTGAGGACATAGGTAAAAGTTTT
Organism: Litchi chinensis; assembly: GCA_019925255.1. Taxonomy (NCBI): domain Eukaryota; kingdom Viridiplantae; phylum Streptophyta; class Magnoliopsida; order Sapindales; family Sapindaceae; genus Litchi; species Litchi chinensis. Next base: position 11,250,431 of record CM034462.1, on the reverse strand, counting down.
ACAAACTTCAATAGAACTTACACAATAACGAATCAAATATAAATTCACCCATTTTTTATATCTATTAGAATAAGTACATGCGATATAAAACAGATGTTACAGTGATTCTTGTCCTTAATAAGAACAGATATGTCTTTTAATGAGATTATTCACTTTATAGATCTCAGTTCAAGTACTCTCCTAGTGTCTAACATAAGTTCCTAAAGTTTATCTTCAAACACAAATATTCAAGAAACTCATATATGACTCAATCAGGTTCTTATGATGGGGGTGGGGGAGGGGGACATGGAGGGGAGGGACACATCACAAGCGGTTCAATGATTAATTTCAGGTAAAACTTAATCTTAACCATAGTCAATGCGATATTTCATATATGTTAAGGTCTCAAGAGAATAACCTCATATTTATCCTCTGAAAATATATTTGTCTCATTAATTGTTGTCCTAGCAACCAATGCAATTGTATGAATACTAATCTCCAACCTGATGATATACTTTTATATACTCTAAGTGAAATGAATATGTGCTGGTATTATACAATAAATTGACGTATTTATTCGTAAAATATATATAGTTTAATGTAACAATTATAACATCACAATCTATACAAACCTAAATGTAAAACTCAAAACTCTATTTTATGATAAATAATTTATTATTTCCGATGTATACGGTATCCAAATAAAAAAGGGGTCAGTGTGAGTAATATTTTTTAAAAAACGGATCTCGTAAATTAAAATTTTGAAATTAATATTCAAATTAATGGAAACTAAAACGGAGTGAAATTAAGTATTTTCGAAGAGATTTTAAGTGATTCGAAATATATTGGACGGAAGTAATTTATTCGATTAGTGTTCCATAGATAGTATTTATAACGAAATAAAATAAATTTCCAGTATTCGGGTGTGAAAATTTAATTTTAGTAGAATTCTGATTAGGATCGGAAATTATTCCATTTCCAAAGTAATATAATAATTATTTTAGAGCTCGTAAGTGTTAATCGAATTTTAATAATTTTTGGGAGTATTAATTTAGTTTTAATATAATTTCCAGATGGATTGGAAATGGATTCGGATACGGAAATAAAAAAGCATGATAGGAATGCATGAAAATGTGGAATGAAGAATTTCATGAGAAAGACATGACAGGTGACAAGTGTGTGGTGATTGAACATAAATGGTGACAAGTGTATGACGACAATTAAATATATAAAAGTGAAGTCAAATAAGCAAATGACACACAAAGATCATTCGATCAACATTACCCAAGCTCTTCCTCTCTCTCACAAATTCAAACTCTCTCTCTCACGAATGCACATTCTCTCTCGGTCAAGTTGAAGAAAAACAAACAAGAAGTCAAGAAGGACAAGAAGCAAACTCGATCAACAAGCAAATGTACATGCACATTCGGTCAAGTTCTCTCTCTCATGATTTCAACTATATCTCTTTCTCTCTAGTTCTCGATTTTGAAGGAAAATCCAAGAAACAAGGAACAATTCTCGACTTGTGAAGGAAGGTGAAGGCCCAACATCATACCAAGGGATTTAAAGCTATTCTTGAAAGAGTCTACCACATGTATGGAGGATAAATCAAACTAGAAGCCATTTCCATCACTTTCGAAAGGTTACGCAAGGCGAGGGAACCTTCCTGTTGATTTTGAATTGTATAACGAACTAAGGAATAAGGTGAGTGTCTAAACAAAAATGATTTGAAATGTTTATATTTCTATTCGCATTGATTTTATATGTTAAATTTAAATTCATGTTGTTATTGATTGAAAGTTAAATTTTTATGATAAATTAATTTTCATATGAGAACCTATTTGCATGAATTTCTAAAGTTTTGCATGAATTGTGAATGACATTATGAAAAGCAAAATGAATGAAAATGATTTGTGAGTCTATGGTGTGCCATAAAGGTATCTCGATGTTACCAGTTGAGGTTGAGTACCCTAAACGTACATTGGCAGTGTTTGTCGGGAGTGTCTGTCACTAACGGTGAGAGGGAATGTGTCCGTTGATTTAGTCCCATGTATCATCCAATGTACGTACATGGTATATTATTAGCTAGCTTCCACCTAAACGAAGGTAAATTTCACTCCATAGTGAAGGTAAATTTCGCTACGTAAAGACCGAATAGATGCCTTGAGTGAAGGTAGATGCCACTCTTAACAAAGGTAAATTCTGCTAGTAGATACCAAATAGATGGCTTGTGCAAAAGTAAATTCAGCACCGAGCGATGGTAAATTCCGCTCCGCCATATACTAGTATACCGTGTGGAATGAATTATCAGTGATTGGTTTGCTTTACTCAAAAGTTTTCAAAAACTGAAATACCACCACTATTTATGATTTATGGCAAAAAATGAAATTATGCAAAACAATATTTTATGCATCGTTTGATATTTGAAAAGCATTTCAAAATCGCTTTTCAAAATCAAAAAGTTTTCTTTTCAATTCGATACTAAATTACATATTTTCGATGCATGAATTATATTGATGTAAATGTTTATCTATGCTTTTAAATTTTATATGGTTCTCAGGAAATATATGTTAATTACTACAGTATGATTATATTTACAAATTGTGTTTAAAATTATTAGGGAGGATATTTTGAAATTTGATTAAATGAAAATATATACAACACTCACTGAGCTTACGTAACTCACCTAGTTTTATGTTTTAAAAATAAAATCTCCCAGAGACAGGTATAGGTGCAAATACAATAGTAACAAGGACTCTAGCCCTAGAGTAGCCCGTTGTTGTCAAGTGCAGTATTGCTATCAAAAATTTGTAAATATTCATGTATGATATTTATGTTTTAACAAGTTATGAAATAATTTTGTATGTACCTATCTGCATCTTTTGAAAATTTTATATATGCATGAAATGATTATGATTTCCAAGTTATCATTTAAAAATTAAGTATGATTGAGATTGTTTGTGATTTTCGAAATGAATGCCCGAGGCCCGATAGTGGAGATTTACTTGAATATTGAAGTGTACAGGTTTCCAATGATTTTTTTACAGGGTGGAATACTTGAAAAAACAGTTGTTGTGCTATCAAACTTTTTATAAAATTTTGTTTTTCAATGTATATTTTAAAGTGAAAAAGTTCTCACCCATTTTCATTAACTGAGAAAATTTTAAAAGTTTTATGAAGGTTTAACTTCATGGGAACCTTTCAACTGGAGCAATCCTAGATCGGAAGGCCATCGTGGGGTTGCCGAATGGGTCACCTTGAGTATAAGAGTCGGGGCCCGTCACTAAAGACCTAGCATGTAATATAAATACATAGCTTGTCACAACTTTTGTAAGTAGATCTGCTACCATTTATGCATGGATACATTTTTAATTGTTATATTCTTTTTTGTCACTATGTGTCTGATAAAATTGTACTTAGTCTTCATGTGGTTCAATTTAAAATAATATTTTGTATCTTTAATATAAACAATAGCTGTCTGACAATCATAATGTACAGTAACTAGCTTCTCCACGTCAACTTCCAATTTAGATCCTCTAAGAATCTTTTGAGCCAAACTGCTCTTTGAATTGTTGATGAACATGATATAAATTTAGCTTCCATGTTAGACAATGCAATGCATGGCTTCTTCTTACTGCTCCAAGAGATAACACCTTGACTGAGCAAAAATGCATAACTTGAAATTGATTTTCGCTCTTCCAAATTACCTCCCCAATCATCGTCTGTATACCCAACTAGACAAATGTTGCTACCTTGGTAACACAGAAAGTAATCTACAATCCCTTTCAGATATGTTAATATTCTTTTCATGGTAATTCAATAGGTTTAGGGGTGTGTGTTCAATTTTTTGGAAAGTTTTGATATTGTAGTGAATAAGATGAATGTTTGAGTAGTCCAAGTTCTGTAATAGAGATTTCTCCGTGATTTTTTTAGCCTTAGCATTTCTTTCTAAGGGAATTTGGTAATCTAAACACTCTTAAGATATTTCCTTGTGTAGAAGATCTCATTAGGTTTGATTGGACATTATGAACATATATCTCTTGCTAACTAGCATGATTTAAGAATTTTTTAGTCTAAGGTGACTCTATTAAAGTGAAGCGAGCAAATGTGTGTGATTTAACTCCAAAAAATTCCTTTACAATATATCCTACCCTTAATTTGTGTGCACTAAAAGCCCATTTAAAGCCAAACACATGATTCAGTTAGCCTTAAATTTCTTTCATCCCTATAATGTAATTGTATCCTAGCCTTATTAGTATATCTTTAGCCTTACCTTAGGAGCTTAGTGTCAAAATAGAAATATCAAGGGAACATAAGAAAGAGTGGGTGTATGGCAAATTTCAGGTTTGGTGGTAGAGGTACAAGAGTATGTTGACTTATAATAAACAAAAAATTCAAAGAAAAGTCAGTTGTTGTTCAAGAGAGAGAGAGGATAAATAAGTGAAATAAAGTGTGAAGAAGGTGAATTGAATCGAAAAGTTCTAAGTAGTTGATCAAATTCAAAGACTTAAGAGAAATGTCAATCAAATCTTTTGGTTAGTTATGAGCTTTTGTTTTATTTCCCTTTTTTCTATTCTTTTCTTAGCCAATATCCCTTAGCCTTGTTACACCCAAAACAAAGACATGCTAATTGGTAGAGGAACCTAAACTCTTAATTCTAATACTTGTATGGTTTGCAGTGCTTGTCTAATTGTTCATGAGATCTAGTCTTAAGCATTAACATTGTTTCTATGCAATTGATGCAAGCAATATATATATATACATATATATATATACATAAATATAGAATTTCTATGGTTAGTGCCTCCTAATTTTGAACAATTAAGATCAATCAATCAAATTCATCCATTACATTTGAATTAAATAGGAGAGAGAATTTGTTTTAGAAGAAATAATATAATAAATGAATTTGATTGATTCATCTTAACTTTAAAAAATGCATTGATGGTATAATTATTATTATTATTACTATTATATATGGGATCTCTCTGGGTACACTTGGGTATACATACACTTGACAAAAAAATATGTGATTACATTCTAAAATATGTAATTATAATTTATTATATATGATTCAAACTAAATATGTTTGATTACAATCAGTAAATATGATCACAATCAATAAATCAATAAATGTAATCATATATACTAATTGTAAGCCCCCACATATTTGGTTGTAATCACATATAGTAAATTACAATAATACATTTTAAAATGCAATTAGACTTTTTTTTATCAAGTATATGCTTACCAAGTGTATGCTAAAATGTGCATTTATATATATATATATATATATATATATATATACACACACACACACACACTAGATAATTTTTTGTGCATAAACTCTAACTGCTTGCATATTGTGAGAATGTTGCCTAAGTTCTAAGTGAATTAAACAGCGATATCCTGTGAGATTTAGAATTGAAGCGAACTAAATCCTACATTTCTTGAAATTGTGGTGTTTTGCATTCACAAGACACTAGAGGCATCAATTGAATTTGCATGATGACAATCTACTTGTAACATGCTCTCCTGGCATGCAAGTAATCCCTTAAATTTTATTATTATTTACGGAATAATAAAACTATTAAAATATTTAAATTCGGATACGTAATTAAATTTTCGTAAAAATTTTCGGATGGGTTAGAGGTAGGTTTATGATTTCGAAATTCTAAAATTTATTAAAACAAACGGACCCGAATAATTAGTAGAACACTAACGAAGTTTTCGAAATTGAAATTTGATTTTAATAAAAATTTTAGACGGACCTGAGACGATTACGTATACGAAAAACACATTTTAGGAGCTTGGAATAATGAAATAATTCAAGTGACAACGAAATCATATATGGGTGACATTTGTAAATCATGTGAATGAAATGGATAACAAGTGGATGGAGATTAAATGAGATGGAGGGATATGTGTAAGGTAGTGATTAAACAATCAAATAATTAAAATATTATAAGTATATATATTAAAAAAAAAAAGGCAAAAGGCAAGATAAATGTTAGCCACACACTCAGTCAAACCTATCTCTCTCACTCATTTCATTTTGTTTTTTTTCGTCTTCCATTTCACAAAGTGCATTCTCTTAGTCTCTCTTGTCTCACCCGAATTTAAGCTCTCTCTCATTCTCTCCTCCTCTTCATCTCACGATCTCTCTATCTCTCTCACTCACAAGCTCAAGTTTCTCTCGATTCCCTCATCTTTCTCACAAGCTCATCCCCCTCAACCACTCATCTTTTTCACGGTAAACATTTCTCTCCTTCTTGGTTCTCTTCTCCTTCTAGTTCATGGATTCCACTCTCTTTCTCACTCAATCTTTTGATTTTGAAGGGAGTTAACAAAAATCAAGGAAGCTAGCTTCAAAGCAAGCTAGATCAAGCAAGAAAACAAGTGAGACAAGCCAAAGTGACTCACGGCCAAGCTAGGGGGGGTTGGAGGCCGAGTGTGTTCCATGGGGAAGGGATGGCATTCTTGATAAAAGAGACCCATTCAAGAAGGTTTAAGCCATTTAGAAGTGTTTCCAACGTTTCGGAAAATAAGTGTTAGTTTTCAAAAAATTTCGTTAAACTTTCGGAAAGATTTTCTTTGGTAAATGTATGATTGAGTCTTAGGAATTACCACCTCGTTAGTGCAAAAGTTGGTTTGTGGATGATTTGGTGTTGGATTGATTTCAAAAACAAAAATACATATATTCTAGCTTCAACCACGAAGGCGTGTTTTTGTCATTTAAAAATTGTTTCAATTGATTTACGAAAATTAGGGAACTTTTGAATGCTAGGATAAGCTTGGAAATTAAAAACGAAATCGTTGAACATTAATTGGTCACTTCACAATTTAATATATCGTAATCGCTTGAAAACAATATTTAATAGACATAAATGAGATTTACATTGATTTTTGATGCGTTAGAATGTAAATTGATGTGAAAACGTAAAAGAATGATGATAAGACTATGTATGAAATTTAGTCAAGTGAGAAAGTGTTAGTTCAAAATTTTCGTTTAAGTTAATTCGCGTGAATTTAATCTCGAATTGGAATATATATAGCGTTTAAATAATTATAATTGCGAACGAATATATAAATATGAGTAATTGAAGTTAAAATGAATTAAAATGGAGTATTTCAAGATATTTGATTGGTTAAGTATTTCATTGGTTGATGCGTAAATGTATGTACGTGCGAATTACATTAGTCGTAGCGTAATCTAAAATTAGATTTCGAAAATGTGTAAGTTATTCGGAGGCAAAGTGAAATATCTCGTTGGTCAAAGTAAATAGCGAGCTAGGAATCCAAGTTAGTGTCCTAACGAAAATATTTTAATATGAGATTATTTCTATTCACATTGAATTTGCATGTTAATATATATTCATGTTATTGACGATTGTAAATTGATTTTTATATGAAAAACGAGTTTTTCGAACGAGAATCAAATTGCATGAATTACTAAAAGTTTTTATGAAATGTGAGTTTTGAAATGAGAAACATGTATTTGAAATGATTTATAGCATATGGTATATATTCTGAGATTTTTAGTATTAGTAGAGTACCCAAGGGCACTGTAGGATTCCGCTTAAGAGACAATATAGGATTCTGCTCCCCACAGGATACGTTTTAAGCTAGCTTACTACTTGAGACGATGTAGGATTCCGCTCGGTAGCAATGTATGATTTCTACTACGTAATATCGGACATATATGGCCTGAGAGGATGTAAGATTCCGCTCCGCCATACGGAATGACCTAAGACAATATAGGATTCTGCTCCGTCATGCATTTATTTTCGAATACCACGTGAATTGAAAATGACAGTGATTGACTTGTTTTAAATAAAATTTTTTCAAAAATATAAATTGTCATCACTGATATATTTTAATAACAAGAAAAGTGAATGAAAGTGTGTGAGATATTATGTTACGCACATTCTATTATTTGAAAAGTAGTTGATAGTAATCATTGATATTTATAGTTGTTTTTCAAGTTATTACTTTAAATATCAGTTTACAATATATGTGTATATTACAAATGATGATTCATGCTATGAAATGTTTACGGTTCTCGAATTATGTATTTAAATTTCATGACATGATTTTATATACAAAATGAGTTTATAAATGCTTTTAGGGAGGAAAATGCTTGAATATCAATTTGGCTAGAAATGAATGACACTCATTGAGTGTATTTTGCTCACCTTAGTTTGTTGTTCTAAAATAAAAACCTCCCAGGATCAGGTACAGGTGTAGACGCTCCAACAACCAGGACTTCGTATCTATAGTAGATTAGATTTCCATCGGGTGCAACTGTGATTCTTTTAGCAACAAATGTATGATGTTATGTTTTGTTAAATCATGTGAAATATTTTGTATGTAAATATACTCTTCTTTTGATTTATGTATATATTCAAGCATGACATGTTTTGAGACATGAAATTGTTTTTAAAATTTATACATGTTTGTGGATGGGTTGTGATTTGTGAAAAAAGGGATGGAGGCCCAGTAGTTGAGAAAATGAATGATTTTGAAGTGTACAAGTTTTTTAAATGTGATTTTACAGGGTGGTATTTTTAGAAAAACAGTTGTGGTGCTGTCAAAATTCTTATAAAATTCTGTTTATAAGTGTAAATTTTAAATTGAAAAAGTTCTCACCAAATTTCGCTGAAAAATAAACTTTAAAAATGGACTTTCAGAATATAATTTTAAAAAGGCTTAGCTTCACGGGAGCTTTTCAATCATAGGAAATTTCGACTGGAAGGCTACCATGGGGTGCCGGGCGGATCACCTAGAGAATAGGAGTCGGGGTCCATCACTACTTGTTGATCAAGCATATGAATTGTTGTTGTTGTCTTGCATTCTAGTTCGATTCTCATGATTATTCCATAATTTTTGCAAAAATACGTTTATGTGTATCATATTTGGTAAACCCTCAGGAGACATAACTTTTCCATGATGACTAGTTCCTAAATGCGTGTCGTATAATCAAACCACATACAAAAGACCCTATATAATTATGTCCAATCCACAAGTAATATAAAGATGACTTGAGATCGTTCCCAAAAGGATTACAAACCTAAACTATGCTAAATACTAAAATTGATCAAAATCAACCCTATCCAAACTAACCAAAGCTATGCATTAAAATAAAAATTACAAAATGAAAATAAAATATATATATATATATATTAAACGAAGGTTGTTACCAATAGCTACAGTTTCACCTAACCAATTCACTCAACCTATTTTCATACCATTAAGCACATTCTTACCATGTAATTAATCAAGTAATTTCATAACTATCCATATGCTAGCGTAGAGAACATACTTAACATTCTTGGTTGATTCGCTTGAATCGAAGTCCTACCACTAGTAAGAACTTCTATCTAAAATCAATTTCATGGCAATATACTATCTAAAAACTATCCTAACGCCCTACAAGAACCCATCCCACAAACTATACCGCAACAAAGCATTAACTAAATTAGGAAGACAGTGGATGGGGGTATGTGTATTCACCCACAATCCCTCGAGGACTAACTACAAGCGATGCCTATAACGAATTTAAGTAGTTTATCATCCATCTATAGGAAAGAAAAATAGCAAATGGACTAGAGCTAAATATACCCAAAACTGCAAATGGTGCCTATAAAAGAAACTGGGTTTAATAACCTCATTAAACTCAGTTTAGTAAAGCAACCAGGTTTAATAAGGCCATTAAACCTGGTTGTTTCACAAAACTAGATTTAATAAGGCCATTAAACCCTGTTTTAAAGTTGAAGACAACTGTTTGTCTTCTTCTTCAATGATTAGGTTTAATGACCTCATTAAACTTGGTTTAACGGCCTCATTAAACCTAGTTTAACAAAGCCACTGAATTTAATAAGGCTATTAAACCCATTAGGTTTCAGTGGTAGCTTCTTCTACCACAAAAATTTGGATTAATGGTCTTATTAATCCTAGTTGCTTCACTAAATTGGGTTTAATGAGGGCATTAAACTCAATCATTAACGAAGAAGATGAAAAGTCATGTTCAACACTGAAATCTCTCCACAAAACACCCTTTTCTAACCCTAAATCACATTATCAACTACATTAAACACTTTTATCAAAACCCAATTACCAAACCAAAAAAAAAAAAAAAACCTCAAAAAATTAAAAAAAATTCCAAGAAATAGCAAGGGGGATGTGTACCATTTGAATGGGGAAGAATGGCGATGTTGCTCGACATTGACAATGGTCAAAGGTGGTCAGCAAACAGTTGGTAGGGGTCAATAGCTATTGACGATGGTCAATAGATGCGATGGTCCCATGATCCATGAAGAAAAAAGTTGAAAATGGTGATTAAAATTTCAAACTGAGTTTCAATAAAGTTTATACATGTGATAGTATTTCCGTAATTTTAAATTTTGGTTTTTTATTTTAAATGATAAGGGTATGGGTAAATTTGTGGTAGAGGCAATTTCATAACCTTGAGTATATGGTGCAAGTAGTTTGTTTAAGGGGTTGAAAACATAATTTATTATGAGAATGGCTAAAAACAAATTTTACTTTTAAAATAGAGCTAATTATAATTTAGCTACCCATTTGAAAATAATTACAGACTGAGTCAACTTTTGGTGTTAATTACAATAAACCCTCTATTATTAAGGAATCTCTGTTAAAGTTAATTGAGATAGGGATAAAATTGTCTTTCGATCTTATCTTTAATTTTTCTTTTAAAATAAATTTTAAAAATTTTAAAATAAATTAAATACAAAAAATTAATCGGCTCTCCACCATCCATCCTTAAAATAAATTTTAAAAACTTTAAAATAAATTAAATAAAAAATTGATCAAATCTCCACCATCCATCTTAGGATGGACAATGGAGATTAATTTGAAATATATATAAATGAAATAAAATTTAATTTAATGATATAAAATTAATTTAAATTTTCTATTAGATCTTTATTGTCCATCTAAAGATGGACGATGGAGAATAATTTGATAAAAAATTTAAAAAATAAATAAATATTCGAATACTAAAATTTAAAATTTATTAACTTTTAACTATAAAAAATATTTTTTAAATATAAAAAAATTAAAATAGATCTATATCATACATCTCAAAGATGGAAGGTTAAGATCAATTTGAAAAAATGGAAAACCAAAAAAAAAAATAAATAAACATTTATATTTAAAAATAAAAAATAAATAAATAAATAAAAAGAAGAACAACAACAACAACAAAATGGGTATAGATCCAATCTGGATCTTAACCCATCCAAGCCACCCACCAAATCTCTCTCTCTTTCTCATATCATTAACGCCACCTAGTTTTCACCCCTTTAAATCAATTTCACTTCGCTCTTTTTCTTTTTCTTCTTCGTCTTTATCAACCTCTTTAACCCAGTTCACTTAATGGTCAACTCTCATTGACAAAATCAATCAAAAGTTGGACCAAACCATCCCCTTCTTCTTCTTCTTCCTCCTCCTCCTTCTTCTCCATTTGCTCTTCTTATTCCACTTTTCACTTTTGTCTTCTTCTTCTTTTGTTGTGCTCTTCTTCTTCTACTACTAGTCTCTTTTAGAGATTAGGTTCTGTTTGATGGTGATGATTGATCATTGATCAAACTAGATGAAGGAATTACGGTTTTGGTGGTTTAGGTGTCGATCGAACCTAATGAAAGGGTTGAAGATGTTGCAAACTAGAGAGCTTCAGGGGTTGAAAGGGCTAGAGAACTTGAGCAGTTGAAGAGGTTGAATTGGTTGTAGTTTTGGTGGGTTATAGCAGTCAAATCTGGTTTCAAGCCTAGAGAACTTGAAGATCTGCAAGAGATCCATGGTTCTAGAGAACCATGAAGATATTCTTTATCTGAGTTCGTAAAACCTAGATGAAAAACACTTCATCTCATCCATATTTCCAAAGAACCAAATTAATGTTCTTTATTTGGGTTCGACAAACCCAAATGAAGAATCTAGTGATGTTCAATTTATTTTTTATTTTTTATTTTTTTGTTCTTCTTTGATGAAAATACGATGGGATGATGATGTGGTTGTGGCTAGGTTTTATAAAGTTTTGTTGAAGATTTGGTAGATGATACTTGATTGGGTAGATGAAGATGGAATGATGATACTTGATGAAGATTTGGAAGATGAAGAATCTGGGGTTTTTTATTTTTTTAATCTAAAGAACAAAAACATTTTTCCTTTTTAAATTTGTATTTAATTATTTATTGTTTATTTGATTTTTTTAATTTTTAAATTTTTTTTAATTTTTTTTTTGAAAAATAATTAAAATGTAAATGTATTTTTGCCATTTTGTCAATCTACTGTTATTTCTAACATAATTTCCTAATAGCAAAAGGTTTATTATAATAAACTCTAAAATTTGACTTCGTTTGTAATTATTTTCAAATTGAGTAGTTAAATTATAATTTACTCTTTAAAATATGGTTAGTTGTTGAAATTCCTACTTAATTTAATGTAAGAGTGACATAATAATACATGACAAAGTAATTCTACATTATTCGAGAGATTACTACATTGATGTTGTGGATCGATGTTGACATTGACATCAACTTATAGTCTTTACAATAAATTCAAGCACAAACTATTGTTAATCACGAGTCAAAAAGTCTTTTATTTAATTTTTTATAATATTATATACAATTATATTGTCGGCAATTATTATTCCAAGAGGCAATTGGTGACTGCTCGCAACCGCTAAGGATGACGATTTGAAGCAAATTAATTAATCATATATTTTTTCCAAAAAAAATGTGAAAGCAACAAAACTTTATTGACAAATAAATTTCGTGTGCATGAAATTAAATGATCAAATCAAGGACCCTCTGGCCTCTAGAACGCACATTTAGGAAAAGAAAGCGAAGTGGCATAGTCCACAAGTGGAGTTGCACATGCAAACATGAATTTTATCTGACAAACCAAAAAAAAAGAAAAGAAAAACTTTTAAAGAACCAACAAATACATTTATTATGTGTATTACTTTGGGAAGCGTGTCAGGTTTGGGGTTGCAGAGGTAGTATCATGTTTTGCATGAACATCACTTCACAATTCACATCACCACTTGCCCATTTTTTCTTGCATTGCAATTGTCGTGACTCTTCCAAGGTTGAAAAGTGAAATCACATTTTCTTGGGCATTAAAGCCATCCATAGGTGTTAAGACTTTAGAGTAATCACCATTCAAATCGTGGTCACCACAATTATTTCATGATTATTACATCTAATAGCCCAGAAGCGTTAATTTTTTTGGTCCCGAGAGTTATAAATAAATATATAAACATCTAAAAACATATATATAAATTAATTATTCAATTAAGATAACTAATTGTGATACATTACAACTTCTTCTTTAAATTTATTAAATTTATGTTTTTAAATCATTTAAAACATTTATAATTTTTTTTTAAAGAACACAATAAACCAAATGAAGTGTATATGTTTAACTGAATATGGCTTACAAAATTAAACGTTCTTCATGCATAAAATTTGCCCTAATCTGGAACAAAGCAATGGAGCATTATCTACCAAGCTTTATTCAATAAAGATTAAAAGAAAAGATTAGATTTGGAAGGGAATAATAGTCATAAATGCAACAACAACAGTGAAGATAAATAAGGGTATATATAGACAGAATAATCGTGTAAATGTTTGGCCGGCTTTTTTGATTATTGGCCCCCCAACAAAGCCATGAACATGAATTGATGAGTACAAAGCAGTTTCCCTCAGCTTTCCTTTAGCTAACGGTCAAATTTTTTTTCAGGCAGGCAGAGACGTATAATAAAAGCTATGCTCTTTTTTTTTTTTAATTTTTAATATTTTATATAGATACATACAAGTAAGCTAAGAACAAAGTAAGGTATGTTTCCAATCCAAGAAAAATAATTAATGATATCTCTTTTTCTTTCCCTTTCTCTTCAGATCGATGACCCCATCACTATATATATATATATATATATATATATATATATATATTGATTGCAGTAACTTGTCCACTACCCGCAACTACCTTTAAACCCAACACACAAATGAATTAATTAAAGTTTTTCTTTACTTCAATGTGGTTGCATTTCTGTTGTGTGGGAAGAACCTTATTGTATTCATTATCAACATATATATATATATATATATATATATATATTTCTACTACTCTATCGTCTATGACATCTATCTACGAGCATAAAGTGAAAGTTGTTAGGTAGATATAGTTCTGATACAATTTTTCGTCTTCTAATAATGATACTTTTCAAAAGTAAAATTCTATGTGAGACCGTCTGCATCAAAGAAGACTTTGAAAATATGAATTTGAATGCATAGAAATAGTGAAACGTATAAACTTTAATTAAAGAAATAATTTTATTGACAAGAAAAATGAAATGTGTGTAAAATTTTAAAGGGGTAGTACAGTTAGATTCGAAGATAATTAATCTTTGGTTTTCATAATAAGGGATCCAATGGTTGAAAAGTATATAAGTCTGTTTAGTTACATTGTGTTCGAAAATTTTTCGTTATATTAATATTTAAATTAATTCAAACTCTAATAATTTAATAAAAGGTTTTTTTCTTTTCTGTATCGTTTTGTTTCAAAAGATATAGATTATATCTTATGGACGACAAATATAGATTAAATTTTTTATACTACTTATGTTTTATAAATACTGACATGTGTGTTAATGACACATACACGTTAATAGAATCCATTCATGATGTACGTAGAAAGAAAGGGAAAAAAAAAAGAGAGCTGACAAACTCAATGGTGGGTTTTATACGATTGTCGTCTAGGTGGTGAATAAATGAGATTCCCAAAAAGAGAGAAAGAGAAAGAAACTGAGAGAAAGATTGAGATTCTTCTGAGTATGTGTGAGTGAGAGTCCAAAGAGTGGAGATCACATGTAGAATAACAACAACAACAACTTTAGGTTGAATCAAAAGAAAAGAAAAAGATAAAGGAAACTCCATATCATCATGTTTAAGTCAATATGCATTATATTTATTATATATACAGTTTCACCAACTTAATTCATTGCCCTTAAAAGAGGGGAAGAACAAACACACATGATTCCCCTGATAACTAATATCTATCTATATTCTTTATTGAATTTTTTTCTTATTATTATTATTATTTTTTTCAGAAGAACTTGTTGTATTGTCTTGATTTATTATGACAACATGCATGGAACAATTATGGCCGTCCAATTTCGTATCTTTCAAACTAAAGTGAAAATTTATATATATATATATGTATGTATGTCTCTCTCACCTTTTTTTTATTTTTACTTTGGCTTTTGTGGGTTCTTTTTTGATTTGGGTGGTGGGTTGATGAGAGGGCAATAATGGAGGCAATATATACAAAATGAAAGGGAGATGTATATATAAAGAAAAGGTGTTATCCCATGTTATTCCAAGCCCTCCCTTATCTACTTTTGATCATCTAATCTCTAGTTTGTGAGACTTCTTTTCTCTAGATTTCTCTCTACCTAGCTAGCTAGTTCACAAGAACTTTAAATGTCCATTATGCTTCTACCATTATTTAATTAATTAGCTTAATTTATAACTCCTCAGTAATGACTAATTAGGTAGGATTTGGAAATTTTTTTATGCTAAGTAACTAAACATTATTAGTTAGTGCTTTTCATCTATGTTAAACAACATTAAAAATAGTAGTGAATTTTTATGTCTTATCTTAACATGTGTGTTAAGAGTATTATTAAAATAAATGATTCATGTATGTTAGAGTAACATTTTTATTTCGCACTCAAAACATAAATTTAGTACTATAGTAAACAAAACTTTAGTTTTCTTAATGAGTACTCTAATCTTTCTTTGCAACAGAATATTAATTTTTTTCTTTAATTACATTCACCTTCCATGCCAAGAATAAAGATAACTAATTTGACATGAGGTTAGCTTGACTTTAATTAGTGACATCGTGCATGTTTGTATTATCAATTTATCATTATTAATCTATAGTAATTAAAATATGTTTTGTTATTATCTTCTTTTCATTAACCCTCCATTACAAGTCTCATAAAAGTTTGATAAAAAGTCACAAGAAAGTGTAAAGTCATATCAATTCAAATTTGATGCTTTTAATCCAACTATTCAAAAAAAATAAATGAATTCAAAATTCATGTCTATTCAACAATTATCTTAACCATAGATAAAAATAAATATTTGGTGGCTTAGTCGAACATAAACCATAAAAGTTTGTATTAACATGTTAAGGATTAATATTGGTTTTCACATCCTCTCAGGATCTAATAGTGTTCACTTCCCTTTTTATATTCATACATATTTATGAACATATATTGATGGATCTTTTTCTAATATTATCGCAGTAAATACTTGAATCCATATTCATAATGATTTATTTTGATAGTTCCTTACAGATCCTATGTATAATTAGATTTATAAAGATCTTGTATTTTCAACTTTCATCTGGTCAATATGCTTCCTTGTTGAAAGTCCAATCTTTTTTTAATTTCTCCATGCATGGATATATTTAATAAATAAATTTTAATTAATTTTTTTTATCTTATTATGCCACCAATAAACAATAATATATATAAGCAAATCACACTTGCAGATGCATTGAACCACGGTTAACAGTACAAATGATAATATTTAAAATATTTGCAAGTAATATCTCCATTCTTGATATCAGTATATGATTTTTGTTAAAACTCATATATCAAACTTTTGTTGTTAAAACTTGATTATATACAATTTACTTCGCAACTATTAATCCTAAAATTAACATAAAATAATTTGAAAATAGATTAGATTTCAACAGTTAGATCTCACAACTAAAAGTTAGTGATTTGAATTTTGTTAAAACGAAAATATATGTAATTTTTATTTTATATACTATGGTTATGTTTTGCTAGTTGTTCATAAACAATAATAATAATAATAATAATTAAATAAAAATAAAAATAATGGAAGATCATGCCTCCTGAACTAACTCATATATGTGGAGATCGACTTACTTGGCAGTTGATTTAACAATTAGCAAATGTGTTTGTATACTAATCAATTGAACTGATCTATATGTCATTGTGTCTCCTTAAATGAAGCTAATTTGTCGAACAATTCTTACTATTCACATTTAAAAATTCCCAAACAATTGGGACTGTCTGAAAATTAAAATGATTTTTTTTTTTCTCTTTTTTAACGAGAGACTCTGAGAGAGAGAGAGAGACAGAGAGAGAGAGATGAACATTGGAAACATCATTTACTCGTCCGCAGACTATATAATAAGTTGTTATTAGAATAACCATCACTTTGTCTTTTGTGCTTCTCTTTAAAGGAAACTTTAAAAGCACATGCTTCCATGAACGAAGTGTCTTGAGAAATTGATTATATGTTAGGATCAAAATTTTTGTTTTTAATTTCCACTTTTTTTTAACTCAAAACATTTTAATGGTTAAAGTTATATCTAATACGAGTTATTTTTAATTGCTTAATCATTTTTTTTAAGTATAAATTAAAGTTTAAGGAGGAAATTATTATTTGAATTCGTGATGTCCATGCATGTATAAAATGTGAGGGATTTACACTTCTTGTCAACTAACAATTTATTACATAATAACTTTTGTACGCATAATATAATGGGAGTAATATGTCTCTTAATTCATGATAAGAATATATTTCAACTAGCAAAAAAAATCCCTAAATAATAATCTAATATGACATTAAGGTTATGATTTTTTTTTAGGTCATAACTCTATCAGGATCAGCTGAGATATGATTTTAAAGTACAGTTCGAATCTCAACTCTTAGAAGTGAGAGAGAGCTACTCACACACAATGAGAAAACTGCTAATATATTAGTGGGAGAAGTACGCACTCGAACCATGTATATGTTATTTTTAATATGCATTAATTATGTATTAATTTTATATGTCTAATTGAATTTCAGCTATTGAAAGTGCATCATAACCATCTATAATATATAATAACAAATTGAGTAAAAAGGTTGACTACTTAAATGTCGTAATTAATAGAAAAAGATTATGGAAATTAGTAATAAAGATACCTAAACAATGTTCCAATTCGACTATTTGAAATTAATAATTTTTTTTTTTTTAATTCATTTTTTTTTTTCATATTTTACAGTTAGACATAAAGATTTGTACACAAATATTCTAGATAAGGAATTTTTAACTCTTGTTAGAGATTGGTGAAAAGCAACAACCAGTTAAAGTGATATTATAACAATGACTTTGAAGCCTGAGATTGAATAAGTTGTCCTTTTAAATTTGGTATAAGAGATTGTGTGAATTGGGAGATAGAATTCCTTAGAGAATAATAAGACCTCAAATGTGGACACTCGACCAAAAAAGAAAAAAAAAAAGTGAATTTAAAAAAATAAATAAAATAAAAAATACATATATACATGCTACTAAAAAATTCAAGGTACGTAAATAATTAATAGAGAATTTAATGTGTTCTACCACGGTTATAAATTTTTTGAGTGTCCTATTTTGTAAATATCATTTGTATGAATCATTAAATTAAATTTTCATAAAACATAAATAAGACTTCAATTTTCAATATAATTGATATCATTCTGTTGTATATAAGTATGTTTGACATCTTTTATTCGAATAGAAGAAATACTCTTTATAAGAATCAAATCTATGAGTGGCTGTAATTCTATTTTAAGGTCAAGAATCAATAATGTCATGCATTTTGTTTTCTAGCAGGTAGAATTGAAATCTAAACAACACTTCATATATATTACTTTTTACAAAATAAAAATAATAATAATAAGAAAAACACTTCCTATCACCGAAAAAGGATCTATGAGTGGTATCATCCTATTTCTAGGTCAAGGATCAATAATTTCATGCATCTTGTTTTCTAGCAACTAAAAATAAGAATCAATAATGGGGGCAAACAATCGTGGAACACTTTCCACCGCTGGTGCAAATCACACTTGCTTCTGTTATTATCAGAGACGTGATCCAACGTTCTCGAACTCTATTTCAAAATATTGGAAAATAAATAGAATACATACGATATATCAAATCATATGTTAATATATAAAATTATTTAATAATATCATATAGAAAAATATAGGAATAATCTTATTTTCTCTATTGTGATTTGATACATTGCCAAAATATTCCATTATTTTTGGAAAATGCCAATATCCCTTTTATTGATGAATGAAATATATTAAATATTCCACATAGTTTATAAAAATATCCAAAAAAACAAAAAACTCTTGTGTCAAAGTTGACTTTAAAAATCAAAATTTAACCGTTAATGTGAAAAAGTAAAACTATAGGAACATTTTGATCATTTTGATTATTTCAATAATGATAGTAATAATAGGAGATAAAATGAGATTTATCGTAATTATAGAGGATAATTAAAGATTATGTCAATTTTTTTTAACCGTATACATACTTATTTATAGCTCTCAAAATCTCAAGGATTAGCTCTCTAAAGAATGGTTATAACAACAATAACTACTACGGGTACCATATATAGTAGGAAAATTGCTCACAAACTAATAAAATTTGCAGTAAATTATTCATACTTGTGGACTAATTTATAATTATTCAATGATGGATTTGGATACTATTAAAACCGTGACATTGCTTCTAGAGAAGCGTCGGGCGTGCTTTTCCTCCACTGAGGCAAGCATCTTGGTGAGTGACATTATGTCAAATTACAATGGAAAAAGTGCGATTATCTCATGGATATAACACAATAGGGTTTGATCTCAAAGAGAATAGTTTGACATGTAGGGAGGGGCAAAAGTGGAATATAGAAAAGAAAACGCGAATGATAAAGTAAAAAGAAGCTGACAAAGGAGCAGTCCCCGGGTACACCGTACCCTCCCCAACCGCCGCTTAGTCCTTTTTTATTTTAAAAGTTATTAATAATAATAATAATTAAAAGAAATTGACGAAACTATCTATTGGGACCCACAATGCCATGGTGGCGCCTCGCACGTGGTTACAGGGATCACCCCTTTTGTCTTGTTCTCATCGCTTACCCTGTCCCACACGTGCTCTTGTAGGTCCCACACCCCGATATCACGTTGTTGTTCAGGACCAGAAATTAAGTACAAAAACAAAGCATTCAAACAAACATGTTTGCTTGCGTGGCGTTCTGACACGTGGCAGATGCCAGGCTCGTCAGTTTTTGTGTCCTACAATTTTTTATTAAACAATCTTACTGTTCCTTAGAAAAAAAAATGGAACGATAGATCTTATCTTTTTATTTTATTAGATAAAAAAATTACATTTTATCATTAGTTAAAATCTAATTAAAAGAATAGGCCTTATTTAATGCGAGCATTCAAATATGATAAAGTTTTGAAGTTTATAAGGTTTTATGAATTATGAAAAAAATATATATTTTATATATAATAAATTGATATTAAATTTAAATAAGAATAATATTATACTACCTGAAAATTTATTTAAATCAATTGTCTAATTGATATGATAAGCTTATGTGTAATTCGTACATCATCAATAAATCATCTCAAAATTTATATGATAATTATAAATTAATTTGTCAAATTATTTGAATAAAATTTTTAGAAAGTATAGTATTATTCTTAAAATAAACTTTTCTAATGCAATCATTAACCATCAATGTCATGTTGAGATAACAAGGAAAAAAATAAACATTTGAGAACCATATATTTTCGAAAAGTATATTAGACAGTCATCTTAGCAAGTCAATAACTATTTAATTATAATTTTTTAAATCTAATTAAAAATAAAAAACATGAAAGCATTAAGTGGAAAAACATGAAAGCATTAAATGAAAATATTGGAGAACAATTTTTAATTATGATTGTTTATCAAATTATATTTATATTATGTAAAAATCAAATTTTTTAGCGTTGAAAATATGATGCTTTTTTAAAAACACAATTTATGAAAACATTGGTGATGTTCTTAAATGTAAGCTTCCAAGATTAATACTAGGCTTTCCAAATTTTTTGTCTAAATTCATGTTCAAATGATATAATATATAAATTATCAATATCTTATTAATTATCACATCATCTCATGATTTATAAGATATTAACAAATCACATATTATATAATTTAAACATGGATTTAGCCTAAAATTTTGAGAAGTTTAGTATTACTTAAACTGCTAGATATATTATGCATTTTACAATTTTTTACTAAATATTGACAATGATTTCATGCGTTAAAGGTATTGAATTAAATGTACAAGATTTAAAAAAAAAAAAAAAAAAAAATCACCTTCAAATTGCAGGTATTGAGTTAAATGTACAAGATTTGAAAAAAAATCACATCCTTCAAAATAAAATGCTTCTGTTACTAATTTGAATGTTAAATCTAAACTCACAGATGCATTCAACCCATTTGGATGTACTTTAATTTTTTTAATACTATTTACTAAATATTAATTTTACAGGTTAGATTACATATATCTATAATTGAGATATATTTAATATTTAGAATCACTAGAAAATCATAACCTTCAAAACTAAATCCCGGAATTGACCCCAGAAATTCACTATTATTAGTACTTGACTTGATCTCTTAATTATAGACCAAAATATATATATACCTTGAACCAAATCAACAAATCTAATCTACTATCCTCCTTTATCTTTAATGTTAGCATCTCCACTCTCTCTCTCTCAAATAAAGTAGATTTGTTTTTTTGTTATTATAATTTAAAAATGAGATTTTCTCTCTCAATGCGACCAAACCCTAAATAAACCCCCACCATATAAGGTTGACACCTCTCCTATTGCATGTTATTTTGTTCATATCTCATATTTTCTCTCCGTTTCTTTCTCTCTTTTACCATCCCCCCCACCCCCATTCAAATACCAACAAAACCAAAACCAAATCATTTTCTGTAGTCTTTGTTTTCATGGCGGTCGAAGCCCGGCATCTCAACATCTTCCCTCCTCAATTCTTAGGAGCCAGGTATTCATCATTTCTCTTTCTATTCTTCACTCATCTGTAATTGATTACGCAACCAGAAAAATAGTCAGTTTTATTAAGTTTTGGTTTGTCTGATTGGGGTTTGGTGATTTGCAGGGAAATGATGATGAATCCAATCGAAGCCAACCCCAGCATGTACAACAACACCCAGATTGGATACGGCGTCCCATTATCAGGAACCACCACCGCAACAGACAACAATCTGCTTCCCATCTACGACTCCATCCACCATCAAAAACCAGCCATCAAATCCGGCACCAGTACCCTCACTTACAACAACAACAACAACCTCTCCAATCTAATTCCATCAAGAAAACGCTCAAGAGACTCCATCAATCCTCTCCTCTCATACCCTTCTCTCCAAACACACAAAAACTCCTCCCCCTTCTCCTTCCTCGGCCACGACTTCTCCCTCCAGATCCAACAACAACAATTGGACATCGATCACCTTGTCTCCCATCATGTAAGTACATGCATACATATATATTATTTCTGATCGTTCATATTAGAGTCTTGATCGTTCATGTATCAGACAGACTGATACATATGTATAGTTTTCTAACAATCTTATTAATGTCTTGATCGTCCATATCAGAGTGTATAGTTTCCGAACATTCATATTCAAGTCTTGATTGTCCATATCAGAGTACTAATAGATTATGCATAGTTTCCGAACGTTCATATTAAAGTCTTGATCGTCCATATCACAGTGGTGATGGATTGTTTTGTATGTTAAAAAATATGCAGATGGAGAAAGTGAGGGCGGAGATTGAGGAGAGAAGGAGAAGGCAAGCGAGGAGGATAATGGACGCAATAGAGGAGAGTGTGATGAAGAAACTGAGAGCGAAAGAGGAGGAGATCGAGAAGATAGGTAAGTTGAATTGGGCACTAGAGGAGAGAGTCAAGTCACTCAGCATAGAGAACCAAATATGGAGAGAGATGGCTCAGACAAACGAGGCCACAGCCAATGCTCTACGGACCAATTTGGAACAAGTGCTGGCAACGGCGCAGGTTAAGGATGTGCGCACCCCAGGCGCAGGGTTGGACGAGGAGGTGATCGATGACGCACAGTCATGCTGTGGGAGCAGCTGGGAAGAGGAGCAGCAAGAGGAGGTGGGGCGGCGCACGTTAGCGGACAGCGAACGGGTAGTGGAAGGTAGTAGGAACAGGTTGTGTAGGAGTTGTGGGAAGGAGGAATCGTGTGTGCTGCTGCTGCCGTGTAGGCATTTGTGTTTGTGTACGGTTTGCGGCTCTAAACTTCATACTTGCCCCCTTTGTAAATCCCCCAAGACTCTTAGTGTTCATGTTAACATGTCTTAGACATCAAGTAAAAAAAAAATTAAATACAAAAAAAAAAAACCCATAATCCAAAAAAATTTTCATCAAAATTTGTTTTGGTTGTTCGTTCTTCTCTAGAATGCACATTTTAGCAGGATCAAGTTAGTGGGTGTCGGTGCAACTTAGCAGAGTTTTTTTATTTTTATATTTAAGATGGAAAATTGTAAATTATTATAGAAGATACATGAATCCAAAGAAAAGTTGCTAAAATGTAAATATTGTTTGTGAATTAGGTACTGATTTTGGTAATTAGATTCAATAAGGTAAATTGGATTTCGGTCTAATTCAATATTATTGATTTGAAGGTTTTAATGATTGTTATCAATTAATTAATTTATTCAATCAGTAAAGTAGTCAAATTACTAAATTTTTATCATAGCAAATAGATATATAGTTGAATTTAATAAAGTAGAATTGAATTTGGATTAGAGTGAATTAAAAGAATAATTGATTGTATATGTTATAGGGGTAAAATGACGTTAGTACAAAAATTGTTTTGGAAGGGGTAAATGGGGTGACAAAAGTGGGTGGAGCAGGATACGTATGATGAGGAGGAGCGTGACGGAAACGCATATTGGAAAGAGAGAAGTCAACGAGGTCAGGGAAGGGACAGGTGTGACCCTAAACCTCACACGTAAGACCCGCGCATTTCTCGCTCACCTCCCTTCCACCAAAACGATCAGTTTCACTTTCACCTTACTATTTTTCCGACCATTATCTATTCACTTTTTTTTAATTATTATTATAAAATACCAACTCATAATGATAATAATAATGATGTGGTCGTACGTTTACACGTTAGTAACCATATTTGATATAAGAGAAATCAATATTTTTTCTAAACAAAAAATATGAAATTTGGAAAGAAAAACAATGGCAGTTTTTTTTTTAATAAATGTCCATTCACTAACTATTTTTTCTGTGCATAAAGAATTGCACGCCAACAAAAAAAAAAAAAAAGAAAGAAAAAAGAAAAGAAAAGAAAGAATTGCACGATCCGAGCACTATTTACTAAATGAATAATAATTCTTCAAGATATGTATTTCTACGGTTTGATATATAATATCAAAATTTATCGATACTTTTAGAAATTATTAATATTTTTTATTGATTTATAAAATAGATTAATTATCTCATATAATATATGAAAATATTCAAAAAAAAATTACCATTAAAATCGATATTAAAAATCAAAATTTAACAATCAATGTAGAATGACAAAATAATATAAATATTTTGATTATTTCAATTATTTCAATAACAATATAAGGCAAAATGAGTTTTTTTAAAATTTAAACACAGCTTGATGTAATAATTTGATGATAGAAAAAAATTCATTCAAATAATAATTTTAAAAAATAATAATAATAGGGAGACAAACAAACAAGCGAAATAAGAGAGAAGAATGGGTGGTTGAGAAGTGGCACCAGAGGTGGGGTGTGGGCAGACGCAGAAGCAGAAGCGTACGTTGCGCATTCTTGGCGTATTTTAGACGTCGACGTTATCGGTATTTTCCTTTTTTAGTTTTTTTTTTTTTAAGAAGTAAATTTGCTTTTTGCAGTCTTATTATGTCATTTTAATGGATGGCGCACGTTAGCCTAGTTTGATGTCCTTTTTGTTCACATTTCAATATTACTTTTACTGATTATTGGAAAAAATTTAAAAGCACAAATAAAAATCATGACAAATTACATGTTACGATGCACACTTGCAATGTGGTATGAGCTATGAACAATGCAACTTCAAAATTATGCTATGTCACTGTAATAAAAAGACACTGAAAAAAATAATTGGATAAATATATCATAAAGTAGGTTAAAATAATGCCATTTTTGGGTGGTAAAAAGAAAAAAAATAAATAAATGCACGGTGAAGAAGACATATCAGTAAGGTTAGGCTAAATTGGGTAGGGTGGGCTGGTCCTTGTCCAACTATTGTTGTGTTACCTTTTTATAATTTGACATTTACAATTTTTTTTTTTTTTAATTTAAGACTACATATTACAATTTAATCTATTAAAAAAAAAGAATTTACAATTTATTTCAATGTTACAATCCCAAGTTATAGTTTTACAATTTATTATTATGTTTTCATGGTAAGGTGGTAAGGTTGAGTCCAAATAGGTCACCGGCGGTGTAACATAGCAATACTGCATAGGCTAACCTTAACTTTAAGTTAAGGTTCGACACCCTATACCCTCATCTTACTTAATAAAGATAAGATTTTATCTCATATATAAAAATTATCTCTTATTCTAGTGTGTATGACTCTCAGTCATATGAAGACCATTTATTTATATCATATTATTATGATCTATCGATTTGATCCTGATTATCTTTTAAATTCGTTACAATACCCATAAAAAAATGTGAGTCCAAATAAAGGGTACTATTTGGAGGAATTTAATGTGCATTATGCATGTGATTTTTCGTTGTCTGGTTTTGTTTGTTATTTTGAGAAACGAATTGGAGTCAATGATAAAAGGCTTTATGGGATTCCGGAAAAAGTTTTGACATTATCAATAAGTGTTATAACCATCAAGAAAATAAAAACAAAAATTATAAAATATAAAATTATTATAAATATATATATATATATATATATATATACCAATTATAGAGAATGAATGGAGCATCTCAATTCATCCACCTCACATTGAGAATTATGAGCCTTGAACTGAGGGATCCTTTTGCGGATTGCAAGGAATTTATCTGACACATATCATAGTGACCAATTTGAATTTGGTCTTCATGTGAATTCATAATGGAATATTGTTTTTACATGTACTCACTATATTCATATTATTATAATAATAATAGTAATAACTATCGTAGATTAAACATTCTAAATACGGTCCAAAAAATCTGTTTCGATCAGATAATGTCCTCTCGAGATACTCTTGATGGTAATACACGTTTAGTAATTTTTTAATTTATAATTTGACATATGGTATATGAATCTTAAGAGATTATATAATTCATATACAATCCTAAAAATCTACTTTCATAATATTGGAAAAATGTTTACTTTTATAGAGAGATAAAAATACAATCATATATTAGTAAATAATAATGTTAGATTTCCTAAATATTTTATCCAAATCCATATATAAATGATATTACATATGAGTTATCAATATCTTATAAATCAAAAAATAATATGATAATTAATAAGATATTGATAACTCACATACTATGTTATTTCAAAAAAAATGTAGAAAATCTATCATTACTTTAGTAAATATACATTATGTGATTTAAATTATTGTCATGTAAGTAAAAGGAAAATCCACTAACCATTTTAATAACTCTTGTTGACAATAGTTTTTTTCTTTAAAATGTGAATAGTAAGATTAATCATATTTTAAATTAATGGACTACTATTAAAGTTGAAAGGGTGGTTTTTTTTTTTTTTTTTAATACAAAGGGTGGCTTGGTTTTGATTAAATTAGGAAAGTGTTACCTTGAATTCTCAAATCACCTCTAAGGTTGGTCGCTAATCTTTAATCCTAATTTAGAAGGCCCCACTAAACAACTTAAAAGTCATGAAGCAATTCAAATTTGTCCCAATTACAGAAATCGCAAAATAAAAATAAAAAATTTATGATATTTGAAGGACAAAATACTGTTGAGGGTGGGCCCACAAAACGCCGAAGTTGGCATTTAAAAAGGACAACACAAAAATATTAGTATGTGAGGGAGAGAAGATTTTGTTCATGTGATTTTATTTTATTTTAAATTTATTTAACTGGGCCCCACGCTATCAGGGACCATCTGTCCCTTTACGACCGGCATGCCCTCCATTACACGTGAATCTGATTCTCTCTTCCCTTTATTTTTTATTTTATTTTTTAATTTTCTATTTTTTTTGTTTTACCTTTCTTGTTTGGTCTATTAATTAATTTCATTTAATAGATAATTCAATATTTTTCTTTTTTATTAACCAATTTATCTGCTCATTTTCAAGCGTTGACATCCACGTCGAAAGTAGTGGCTAGATATATCGAAAAAATTAATTATTCCTCATCACAAATCAAATTAGAATTACGTGAACAATATGTGCACTTAATAATTTTTATATGTGATAATAATGTGTATATATAGTCTATTTTTAATTGATGGGGATTGCTTTATTGGACGAATCGACTTACCAAATAAATAAAGTAAAAGGGTGTAATCTTATTGCTTTGCCTTGCCTAGGAATCTAGCAAAAGTTGGACAACATTTAACCTAATAAAATTATTTGGTGGCATTGGAACACAATAATGGCCACTAGTTGACATGCTTCTTATATCGTCTCTATTGTTTTTTCACAAACGCTAGTTTGGATTTTCCAACATTTTGAGTCTCCTTCAACATTTAATTATAGAATTAATGGTAATGACTTACTTTGAGATTTCCAATAAAAGCTTAATATTCAATTAAAATTTTTTTAAATTGAGATCATTTCTATCGTCATGATCACATCGCCGACATGATAAAGTAACAATATCTCAATGATTTGAAAATTAAGACATTACAACATACCCACAATCAAACTTGAAACGAAGTGTAATCACTCCATATCAAAAGTATTTAACATTGAAATTTATTTATTTATTTATTTTTAGCTTTTCTTTGCTTGATGTGGTGTGGGTCTATCTTTTTGTTTTTTCCGCTTTTTCTTAGATGATGTAGTTGTACTTATGGTGTTTGCGGTTTATATCCATAGCATGCGACCCACACGCAATAATTTTTGCCCCATCAATTCAGTCGATCAAATTTTATCAACACTTTGATTAAGAAATTGACAAATTTTGTTTGATTTGACAAGTAAATAGTTTTTCTTTTTCCCATTTGTGTTCATTTGTTTTACACACATTTTTGGTGGTTGAAAGAATCTTATATCATAAATGAGATCATTTATTTTAGACTAGTTTGGTGTAATTTCAATAAAAAATAAATTAGGTTATCTCTAAAATTAGACAAGAGGTCACTTTCGTATTATAAAGTATATAGATCATGAAGAGTGGCTAAAACATAACCTCATATTTTAGGGTAAAATTCATTTTCATTTCTAAATTTTAATAAATAATAACATTTTTAACTATATTTCATAAAAAGTATCAAATTAATCTTAATATTTTGAAAATATGTCAAATTAGTCATTTCCGTAAGTCAATTTTTTATCAAACTTAATAAATAACATGATGGATAAGGGTAAAATTGTCATGTCTAATTACGATCCAATATGGTGACACATGTATAAACGAGATAAATTGAGAAAAAAATTAAAAAGAAAGGAAATTAAAATTATTAAAAGATAATCATATCCCTAAGTAAACATAAGAGCCAAACACCAACACATCGTTCGGCTAGAAACAATCGTGAAACACAACTTTCACCATCGACCGACCTTCAAACACTACTAAAACCACTGAAAACTTTAAGTCGTCGCTTATGGAGGACATCGTTGGACTAGCTAAACAACCGGTGTCGGTTGTCTTCATCATCTTAGGTGAGCCCGTTAGAGCTTTTTTTAAGTGCAGATTTTGTCTTCATCATCATGAAAGTTAAACAAAATGTCTTTATTAGTTATTTTGTATAAGGATGTTGTGGTAATTAAAATTTTTATTGAATCATAGGTGTATAAATCATATTTATGAGTGGCAATATCGCCACTCGAATTATAATTTTTTTAATAAAGGAACTACCTATAACATAGAGTAGTACTGTAAAGAAGAAAGCCAAAATTATTGAAAAGCACATTTATAGGAAATAGGATAGAGAAGTGCTTTGAAAGTGTAGAGATTGGTATAATAATGCAAATAGTTGTCATTATCTCACTTTGGTTTTGGTTGGTTCAACGCTTACCTTAATTTGCGCTTAATCAAAGCTTAATCAATTCAAACAACATTGCGTCAACCAACGGCTAACTTGCCCCTTCTATTTATATTCTTCTGTTTAGCTCTTCCTTTCAAATATCAACTTCTATTCAACTAGTTTGATAAAAACAATGCTTGTTATTCGTTCAAAGGATTATTAATTAATCACATTCATTCAAATCTAACAAGATACAATTATCTGTAAGTAGATTTCTTCTAACATCATAAAAGTTAATATATTTCAATTTTGAGAGTAAATATACGAATAATACATATAGAAGTTTATTTCACTAATTTCTAATCAAACTCTAATTGTTTAGTTATAATTTTTTTAAGTGAAAAGGAATGCAAAATAGTTTATGTATTAATTTTCACATACTCTAATTGTTTGTGATATGTATATAAGAAATGTTGTAAAATCAATCAAATTATCACTTGAGAATTGATTCTCTACTTAGAGGTTTAGAAGAATATACATATATATTAAAATTTTTCTTGTATGTTTATAAACTATTGTGAATAGAAGATTTTTATTCAATAGCATCATATTGTTTTCTACAACCTATGATTATGATTCAATATAAC
The DNA here is from genome assembly GCA_019925255.1 of Litchi chinensis. NCBI lineage: Eukaryota > Viridiplantae > Streptophyta > Magnoliopsida > Sapindales > Sapindaceae > Litchi > Litchi chinensis. The sequence goes on along the minus strand of CM034462.1, from coordinate 11,220,703 downwards.
CAAGATAAAAATAAGTTCATGCATCATTTTCAAGAATTTATTCTCTATTTTTTATTGTCGGTTTTGACCTTAGCATGATGGAAAAAAAAAATAATTGCTAAAGTAAAGAAGAGAGAGATGGGGGTTCGGTCTTGTGGATTACACCCCACCAATACAGCATCATCCGTTGGTTAATGATTTAGTGCCTACTCATGTAGAGGACCCCACACCGTACAATTTCAGATGTATTATTCCATAGTGATCATCTTAATTTTGATCATATTTTAATATTGATTTCAACTAGACAATTAAAAAAATTGTTGAGGATAAACTGTGGTATCTTTAGAAATAATTGCGATTGTCAAAGGGGATTATTTATTAAATTGATGTAATTAATTAATTGGGGTTGTGCAATAGCACATATCATGAGTGTTTTAGTTGAGTGGTGCATTGCACATTGGAATCTCCAACATGAGAATTTTCAAAAACCTTTACCTTTATCATCAACCAAAACACTTTTTTATTTTTCCTTTAAAATACATATAAAAGAAAAGGTAATTAAAAAGCCACATACACAAACACATATAACCATGTCTCCTTCACAAGATAAAGATGTATGAATAATTTAATTCAAATACATTGCTTTGGTCCACTTCCTATATAGAATCACATATCAACTTCAATCTTCATGTGCGTCATTACTTACATTTCCCTCAACAACTCATCTTTCATACCTTTCTTTCTTTCATTATAATACAAGGATTACCTTAAAGAAAATATTTTTGTTTTTGAAACAGTTAAATTATATAGAAATTTTGATTAATTTGTCTTGTTTTCAACCATATTTAATGTTTGCAAGAAATGAAAATCATATTTTCGTAAAATTATTGATAGCATGAATCTTATTTTAAGTGTGTTTTCAGGATGCTCGAATTCATCGTCACGTATATACTACGGAGTTGGCCAAGTAAATGCCAACCACGAGGACAATGACACTTGACCGGTTGACCCAATGACATTAAAATGGGAAACCCTAAATATTGAGATGAGGACCATGTTGTGGTTTTCTTTTCTTTATAAATATTTAATTCATTTATTTTCTTTAGTTTGATTGAAGGTGTACAGAGATGGGAAATGTGTCACATAAGTTGTCGACTTTGATGACATAAAAACCATAATCCAAAATTGAGTTGGAGTGGGGCTGCTGAATTAAAAAGCATGGAATATGGATCCAATCAAGACAGGCATGGGGGCCAAGATAGCAACCCCAACTTTCTTCCCTTGTGAAAGGGAGCACTCATGTACTATTCCCCATCATCTTACAATTGATTTTCTTTGCTTTACTTTTCTTTCTTCTTTCCTAACAGATTTCTCCTTTAATTTTTGGACCCACTTTCCAACATCTATCATAAGTCATCACTTTGATTAGATCCAAGATGAGTAGGTCAAAATAGAATTAAGTTGGACCCACCAATGTACCATTTCTTATTTAGTGTGAATCATAACTATACAAAGCAAGATAGGAGGGAAAAAAAAAATCCAGGGCTACATCAAAAACAAAGTTGTACAAACGTAACAACCCATATTTCAAAATCCAGCATGGGAAGGTGGCACTAATTTATTTGTGGAAAAATCACCTTGAAATTGGGCTATTGGTTTTGGAAATATGAAGCACAATTTTGGGGTTCCTACAAATTGACTAATGAAAGGGTGTGGGTGATAAAAAAGATGCTTCCCTTCTCTTAGTATATAAGGCACATTCTCATCCTACAATGTGAGGGTAATGGGCTAATGGGTAATATAATTTTCTTTTGGAAAGTTATGGTGGGTCAAGGATAGGAATCCACAACCTCCCAAAAGAGAAAAAAAAGAAGGGTATAAACCATTCACCTAGAAATCATATCTAACACAGTAAATTCTCTCTCTCTCTCTCTCTCTCTCTTTATGTGGGAATTTCAATGACCAGCTGCCATGAGTCTTCTTTACATGGATGGATTTTGGGTGGAGTGAGGCTAAAGATAAAGACATTAGTTATTGCATTTTTGAATCTATGAGAAACCCCACTATGAATGGAACCTTGAAAAGAGTAAATTAAAGAAACCCAAAAAGAGTAAAAGGGAGCAACTATTTCAACTATTCTTTTTCTAGGTTTGATGGATATATTGGTGTGTGTTGCAAAGTGTAAACATCAGCTTTTTCACTAACTCAATAAATCTCTTTGCCAATAAGAAGACCATTAACAATGGGATCTTGGAGATTGTGCTTGCAAACCCAACTTCTCCCCCCATCTTGGGTAAAATGATTGTGTCCACTTTGTCTTGAAGAAAAAAGTGTTTTTAATAGTTTCTTCTTGTCTACTTTAGGCACCACTGTAAAAGCCAACCACTCAAATCATTCATGTTGTTTGGTTGATCTAAGTGGGTACACATTATTTTCTAACGTGGATATGGATTTTCTATGTGGATGGATAGGATCTTGAGAAATTGCATTGGACTAACTATTAGTTTAAAATATCAAAAGTGGTTCTCATGAAATCATCTTTACCATCAACAATTATGATTGAAAAAGAAATATTTGTATTTTCTTTTAAATTATATGAGTAGGTACTTTTAAAATGTAAGTTGAAACTAGATATGTAGTTGTCACTAAATTCAACTCCAGTAAATTACATTTTATTGTTTTAGATTAAAAAAAATTATTATTATTTTTAATCGAAGTAAATTAGTTTCTCGATATCTCTGTTTTAAGGTACATATTAAAAAAATCATCCATATGTCTATATATATATATATTATTTCTTGCACCTTTTTTGAAGGTTGTATAATTTAATAGTGAGTGTGATATAGACATGAGCTTGAAGTTAAAAGGTGACGATACAACGAACCAGCAATGACAATGGACCAGAATCAATGGAGGAAACATTTGGTACTATTATCAAAATGGGTGTGGATGATATTGTGCAGTCGACCATTTATTATGCAAAATGTAGGGCAGTTTGGCCCACCAATAATGGACCATTAAAATACTTTGTCCCTAAGAATTGAAGTATGATTATGAACCTTATATGATCTTTTTCTATATCACGCCCACGTTAAATACATGAATAGACACTTGAAGAAAGTGTGTGTAAGGCGTGTTCAACGTTAAATCTTGACCCACTAATTCCACTTTAATTATATGATACCACTATTACTTGTGTCTAATAATTCATTAGTGGAGAGGTTAATTCAAATCTAGAAATAATAATAATAATAATAATAAGATTACATCAATTCTATATATAATAACTCAATCAAGCACAAGTCGAATAGTTGATAGTATGACGATGTCCATGTGAACGCTTCCTCTTGTTTATCAACAAATGCTAGATGCAGTATTATCAAGTCAATTCTTTAATTCAAACTACAGATAGCGTTTTGGTAGGTTACATTATTTTCTATCAGAATGCATGAATCAGACCATGGATGCTTTTTTTTTTTCTTGAAGGAAATCATACCATGGATGCTGTTTATATTATATTATATGATTTTGTTGAATATATATATATATATATATATATATGTATGATGTGTTCATAACTGTTTCAGTAAAAATGCATAAAATAGGGGTCATAATGAACAAGATATGATAGTTGAACGAATTTGGCTGAGGGGTCCACTTAGGGATGACAAAAATCTCCAATCCAACCTTCCTAAACCGGTAAGATTTGGATCCGTTTGAGGTGGGTTTGGGCCATTAAAACCGGGTTGGAGTAAAAATTTTTAATCCAATTTTATTTTAGATTGGATTTGGTCGTACACTTTGGACTCGATCCAACATGGTTAACCCATTTTATTATATTTTTTTAGCATAATAATAATAATAATAATAATAATAATAATAATAATAATTATTATTATTATTATTATTATTATTGTTATTATTATAGTTTAATTTTAAGTGTTGCAAATTATTATTTTGTTATGAAACTTTATTATGTATTAATTATTATTTTGGTGTATGTAATGGAATTTTGTTGTGTGATAGTTATTATTTTGGTGTTTGTATTTAATGAATTCATATTTTTCATGAACTTTATGTTGATATTATTTCCATTTGGTGTGGGTTTGGCCATTAAAATTGGGTTTAGGATAGAGTTTGAGTCAAATTATTTAATCCAATTTTAATTCAAATTGGATTTGGTCAAACATTTTGGATTTGATCCAACTCGGTTAACCCATTTTATTATTTTTTTTAGCATAATAATAATAATAATAATAATAGTATTATTATTATTATTTTTTATTGTTATAGTTTAATTTTAAGTGTTGCAAATTATTATTTTGTTATGAAACTTTATTATGTATTAATTATTGTTTTGGTGTATGTAATGGAACTTTATTGTGTGATAGTTATTATTTTGGTATTTTTATTTAATGAATTCATATTTTTCATGAACTTTATATTGATATTATTTAGATGTTGTGTTAATTGAAGTAAAGATTAAATTATTTTAAGTTTTAATGTTTATTTATTATATGCATGCTTATTTTCAATATAAATTTTGTAACTTGTTAAAAATTAAATCAAGTCAATAAGATCATATTAAGGTAGACCATCTCAACGGGTTTGGGTTTGGGACGAAAAGTAACAACCTGTGCTGATCATGAGTTGGGTTTAGGGCATCCCACCAAAATATTGGATTGAGATTAAGGTGGGTTGTTCTAGTTGTGATTTGAATTGTTGTGGGTATATTTGGAACTGTATAAGTGGGCAGGTAAAAGTCCAAAAAATTGATTCAATGAATTAACCCAATAGATAAAAACCCAGCTCACCAATATCTAACTCGCAGGAACGAGCTCTCAAATCGTTGTTTCAGTTCTCAGATCGTTAATCAACTATGGTCAAGACCATCTTATGCTCAACTCTAAATCGCTTAGAGCAATGTCAAGCTCGTAGCTCGAAGTGCTCATTAAAGGAATTTTTCCAGAAAGGCAACAATCTAAATTGAAGAAGAGTTAACTACTAGAATTGGAAGTAAAATCAAACTCTATTTTGACGGGATCCATCCTAAAATTGATGGGCACCGGTTTTGAAAGTCTAATTAATGTAGAATTCTTTCTTATTCTAATTGTACTTAACTTATAACACTTCATATTATAAATAGGGGTTAAAAATTCGTTGTAAAGGAGAAATAATCAATAATATACTGTGACTCTGCTAAAATAATTAGAGAAATAGTCGTGGACGTAGACATCTTTTTGGGTCGAACCACGTAAAAATCTTTTTGTATTCACTGTTCTTTTTCTTCTCTTTCTTTTATCTCTGCTTTGCTTTATTTATAGTATTATATCAAGAACTTGGGTCGATTGAATTTAGACGTCGACAAGAACCATTACCATCCCTAGTCCAGCTTGATTTGGGAAGGCAATTGGGTGGATTTAGGATGACCTACACAATGCACTGATCCATGCCTTGTTTGGGGCAAGGATCTCTGCCTCGTTTCTACTTCAAGTTTTTTCATCTTGGTGTGATTTTTTTTTTTTTTTTTATCAAAATAGTGTACATATAATTTTTTTCTTTATTTAATTAAGGAATTAAATATCAGTTTTAATAAAAATATTAGGTTCTAAATTTATGGATATATCATTGAAAATATCAAAAATATTATGAATATTCTCAAAATATAAGGAATATTAGGAAATATTTTTAATATTGATCTTCTCAAAATAAGGGAATGTCAATAGATATATCGAGTATCGTTTCAACATTTAGTTCCTCGGATTTAATTAATGCATATTGATATTATTGTACAGTTTAAGAGACAAACTAATATGAAATAGTTAGAGCATAAGTAAGTTTTAACGTTCACAATTACACAACAAATATAATTTTTCTAATTTTTCGGTTTTGATTTTTTTCTTCATGAAGGCAAATTGCTCAAACGCGTAAAATGTTTGAGCTATTTTGCCACTTGGGCTCCCAAGGGCCTGTCCAATTGGGCTCTTTTTCCATTCCTAAGCTCAACTAACCATTATTTTTTTATATTTATTTTATCGTAATATTTCTAATTATAAATGTAACACTATAATGTATAAACTTTGATATATACAGTGATCAATAAGTTTTTCCCTTCTTGCATTTTTGTGAAAGTTTAGCAAATCGTATAAAATTAAGTGGGTTTGTTGTTGATTGTTTTGGTCCATATTGGGCCTACAATTGTTTTCAAAATTTCACTTGAATGGATATAAAAGTCACATAAATATATATATATATATATATATAGATATTGATAATCTATAAATCTCTGAAATCACTAAGCGAAATCAAAATAATCTGTTCATATTAATCTAATCCAATTTACACACTAATTTTTTTTAGAAGTGTATATATTGCACAACAACTAGCATTTTGTATTTTTCTCTTTCATCCTATTAATGATGTTGTGCCAAACGAAGGCATAAGTAATAGGCTTTTGAAGTGGTCATTTCTCTTGTTTTTGGGGTCCATCCAAAAATGGTCTATTTGAGAAGAAAAACAAAATGGAGATAGGAAACAAGAAGACAAGGAGGCTGAGTTATACAGATTGGGTGGGGGGTCCATAAATGAAGTGTCATTAAAAATGCATTCAAATTGAAAAAACAGAGTATCAGTCTATAATGGAATGATGGATGGTGATTGCACAGGCCAAGGCCTGTCCTTGTCATCACCCACCAGCTACTGTGCGACTATGGACCCTCCAATTCACCATCATATTATTCATACAACAATACAGACATTGACATTAGAAATTGACATCTCCTTATAATTATCCCTCATTTCATCACCTTTTTTTTTTTTTTCATTTCATCCCACTTTTTTTTTTTTTTTTCAACAAAACATCCAAACTATCACCAATTTTGCTATTACTTTCCTCTCCTTGTTTTCTTTTAACACCAATAAAATTACAAAATTTAATACAAATTTATTTTTATGCCATTCGTTTATATCAATAAATAATCTTAAATTTTACATATATTTATGGGATAATTTCTCCTTTCCCTTTATAGTTTGACGTAATCACTAATTATTCATTTATAGTTTCGAAGAATCCCATTTTATATCTTTTATCATTACTATCGTTATTAAAATGAACGAAATGATCAAAACATCCCTGTATTTTTATCCTTCTATATTAATGGTCAAACTTGGATTTTTAACATCAATTTTAACGATAAGAGGTTTTTTAGATATTTCCATATGCTACAGGCGTATTTGATCTATTTCGTAAATCAACAATGAAATATTAGTGATTTCTAAAAATACTGTAAAATTTTGATTTTAAATCAAATTATGGGGGAAAAAAGGGATTATCCTTCTATTTATTGGTCAAATTGATATAACATTAAGAAACAATCATGTATATATTTGTAAAAGTTGGTAAGATATCAAAATCCAAAGGTCTGTGCTTCATCAAACTCTAGGAATGACATAACATACAAGGAGCAGAAATAGTTGTTGATTTAGACAAAATATCAAACAACAGTGTGCAGGAATCACATAATTGAAATGAATGTAGTCCATCCATTCCATCATAAAAAACCGAAGAAAGAAACAGCCAATTCTCTATCTTTTGATTTGTTAAGTCTTCTACATTTTCTAGACATTTAACATGATTATCACTTCGCAGCATGTCAAAACAAAAAACTCATGACTCATAAGAGAAAAATGTCACATTATTTGACAGTACAAAAGAAGAGACAAAATAAACAACTAGATATGTGAATGTAAATCGTGTCCAAAAAGCATACAACAAATGTGTCGGTGTCCTAATCTCTAATCAATCCCATTATATATATATATATATATATATTATACATATAATCGTATATAGTGCCATTTGACATCGATACACTTGAACTTATATATATGGTCATCTACAATGCGCTATGCATTTGGGTATTGATATACTTGAACTGATTACATTTTAAAATTACTTATTATATTTTATTATATCTGATTATAATTAAATATGATTAATTACAACTAA